>VZTD01001533.1:2999380-3071323 GCA_013397725.1 Rhagologus leucostigma
GGCGCGGGGGGCTGAGGGCCGAGGAGCCGCCGGAGCGCAGGGCGGGCTCCTGCGGCGGGCGCTGAGGGACGTGCACCCACCCCCGCGGCGAATTGTCAGCAGGTGCGGGCGGGGCGAGGGGACCGTGGCACAGCGCGCGCGTGTGTGCGAGGCGGGGGCTCGAGCAGGGATTCCTGCCCATCCAGGGACGCGGCAGGAGCCCCGCACCGACACCGCCGGCCCCGGTGCGCGAAGTGGTGCAGGCAGATAGGAAAACCCGGGCCCGCGGAGGTCAGGAGCGAATCGGGCAGGTGGGACTGCCGGCACCTGCCGCACGCCAGGATCGCGGTTTTCAGTGTTCCTAAGGATGGGAGGTATAACTGAATATATTTAGTATCAAATCCAGTCAGCCCTTCTGGAGCTCCTGGTTCTGTTACAGAGACGTTTTAAATTGTATGACTGTTCCGGGCACTGAAATTAATAATTCCTTATGCATTTTGGGTTCTTTCAAGCAGTGCTGAAAATACTCAGTGCTGGCCAAATCATAGGTACATCCTTGACAAATGCGCTGTTTGATACTGTGCACATGTGAGAACCAAATTATAGCCCCATGTTCCTGTTTTAGTTTAATAATTGGTGTAGGAAGGACTACAGGCAAATAAGTTATGATCCCTCACGGTTCCCCCACTGGGATCAGTGGCACTCTCCCATGAATTATGTTCAGAAGAAGCAATGACAGCAATGGCAAAATAACGTTATGCTAGGCAGGGTTCTAATGTTACATTGTTGGAGAGTATTTATTACACCAAACCTATGGTACATTTAAGGCAGTGGAAAGATCCTTGTTGATTTCACAAGTGATTTGTTTTAGTCCCTGTCAGTAACAGTTCTACAGATGTTTTTGTGTTTCTATTAGCTAATTAAGCAATTTTAGTCTCTTAAAAATGGATAGAAATTCCATTCTGGGGTCTGAATTTCTCTTACAAAGGAAAAAAAAATCCTTATGGAGACCTATCATTCCAATGTAGTCCACAGAAACAAAACAGTATATTTTAGCTAGGAAATGTAATTTACATAGTTTGTCATTTTCAGGATGTGAAATGATGTCTTCTCCAATATTGTCAGCAGGACACAGAATTGAGCACATGCATAAAATTATTAGGGACTCTAACTACAGCCTTTCTTATTGAAAGAGTCTGATATAAATAGCAATTTTAAGGCCTGATTCTGTGATCACAAGTGTTTCCTTATGGTTTGAATATATAAATGTATAATCACATTAATTAGGATTTATAGTTTAAGTCCTTAGTCACAGCAGAGTCACAGTGGAAAACAGTAATGTAAAGCCGGACTAAAAAGCTGTATTTTGTTGCCAGCCACTTGAGAGTTGACTAGTGCCAAAGAAGTTGGCCATAAACTAAGAACACCCCTGAGTTCTGAATTCGTGATGTCCTCTGTTAAGGTTGCCGTGATTTCACTGTATTCCTGCCGTGCTTTTGATTTTGTATGCACTCACATGCATTGCCTGATAAACACCTTCTCACATGTATCCTCTGCATGCTCTGCGTGAAGAGATTCCTTCAAGTTTGCTGAGAGCCTCTGAAGAGGTGCCAGTATTTGGTGAGGAGCTAATCATAAGGCAGGAGTGTGTGCATAAACCTGCACATTTGTGAAAAATTAGATTAGAAGCAGATACTAAGGAAAATCTCAGGTTTTTAAGAATTTGTATTGTTCATGTGGTTGGATCAGCAGATGGCAAATATGACTCAGTATAAATGTTACATAATTCTTCTAGGGAAAATAAAATCTCAAGACTGCACTCTAATTGAAATGATCGTCCAGAAAGCTGTTGAGGAACGGTATGGAGAATCAGGATAGAAATATCAATGGAGCAGATGCATGCAGTAGCCAGAAAATTCAGAAAGATTTTATGAATGTAGCAAGGCTCAAAACCCCAGTAAACCCATCAGCTTAGTGCCAAAAAAACCATGTGAAGGCCAAATAGAAGATTTAGTTTCATTAACAAATTGGGCAGAACAGAGTAATTCTATTGATTTGAAAAGAAAAAAGGAATGTAAGCAGCACTAGTTAATGGAAGGGTTAAACATGGATTAATTCTAAGGGCTACGGAAGGGAAGAATTGAGAACATGGGCTGGTCTGTTTCCAGAGATGAAATCGACAGTGGACTGTAGTAAGAAAAACAAAGTATCTAGACTGAGTTGAATGTAAATGGTCAAACCCATTCATTAGATGAGGTGGACTCCTTTGTATTTTTAAGTGTCTTACATTTTTTGCTCCTGGTAATATCAGGACAACACTGTGGAGTGTTAAAAGCTGTATGTATGATAAATAAGTGAATTAGACATAGAAAGTAGAAACATTGCTTTACAATTTGCGGTAGTTACAGATGAGAAAAATAATTTGTAAAACAGCGAAGAGATCTTTCAAAACGTATGCTTTTTGAGCAGTGATGTTCCATATCACAGCAGACTTTTGATTTTATGATTTTAGTATTTGTGAAGACATTTTAAGTTATGACCACTGCAACTGTCAGTGTCTAAGTGGCATCACACCTTCAATCTCAAAATTTCTCTTAACACAACATATGCTTTACCTTCTGTTTTCTTCCATTTTCTAAAATACCAGAGAGAGCACTTAGCCTACCTAGAAATTCTTTAACTGGTTTGTCATTTGAAAGGACTGAGAGTGACTGTAAAAAGCAGGGAGTTTCCTTAATGTTTTACAATGCAACTATCACTCGGCTTTGTTCTCATATCAGGGTGACAACTTCTTCATTTCTTCCTCCTGCAGCCTCCCTGACTTAAAGGCAAATTAAATGGGTGTTTTCTAACATTCAGTGACTTTCCCCTCTCTGCTTTCAAGCAGAAGCATGGAAAGGAGTATGAAAAACTGAGTTGCAGGTATTGAAGAAAACACTAAATCTGTGATATTAAAAAATAATTGTGTAGAATAGCAAACATACTAACATCATATTTCAGGACTATGTATTATCAATTCTCTCACATAAAGATATAAGGAAGGCCTAAGATCTTGATTACAGATTCTGAGGTATACTCTGTGGCAGCACAAAACGCTGGAATAAACCATCAGTTCTTTTTGACAGCAGAAAATAAATTAGCATTAAATGGGCCTGGTTATTATTTGAATTTTTGTGAAGGCTGCCCAAGAAAAGGTAGTATTTTTCATGCGCCTGCGTGGCAAGTATTTTTCAGTCTTGATACTGTCTTTTGCTCTTTAGAGTATTTATCTATAGCATAGAAAAGAAGCTGAGTTTCAAGCCATGACCTCTTGAGGCCAGGCATGGATGCCCAACATGTCCCGGTTCCCTGCCAAGGTGAAACCCAGATGCAGGTCAGCCCTCTTCTGAAGGCCCTCCTCAGGGATAGGCACAGCAGGTAGATGGCACAGTGGACATGTCCTCGGTTTAGATAACTGGGACACACCATAATACTCATATGATGCTTAGTTTAGCTCTCACCACTGAAATATGCAAAAGGACTTGCATCCTCCCCCACTGTAAAAGAAAATTATAGAAAGTGAAGATACTAAAACTAACTCATGAGGGATATAAAAACACCAAGAGTGCTGTGGTCTTAAAAGGCTGCATGGGTTCTTGGACTCACCCGATTAAGTAGAAGCTGAAGGAACATGTGAGGAATAAGCCATGTTTGACAACTTGCCCACAACAATCCTATCTCTGACCATACAATCCTCACTAGATCCCATTTACTATAAACACTTACTTCCTTTCAAGCATGTTGGAAATTTGCAGGGGAAAAGAATGGAAAACTGGTCCCTTAGTGACGTTGCACAACAGCGAGACACTGTCTCGGCATTTGCAGTGATCCCACCGCATCTTTCTTACCGGGCTCTGAACACGTTAAAGAAGAGCAAGAAATTAAACCGTGATTCTGTCTCGCAGCTGTTAACCTACAGAGTCATCTGAATATATCATGGGAAGTGTGCTGCATTCCCCACAGGGCTGAAATGTCCCACTGCTGGAAAGTGTCAAGTACACACAGACTGCAGGTTGTGTCAGCATTGGAGAGCCGAACCTCCAGAATATGGGGATGGGATAGTACTGAAAGTCAAATCTGTCTGCCATGCCATTTCCAGTGCAACTGTGATCTTGCTCTGATGGCAGATGCTAGGGTTAACTGGTATATCTATACATTTCTTTACATGTATTTCTTGTGTGACAGCAGGTGGGATTAGCAGTATGATTATTCATCCAATCCTTCTGCTCTGTGTTAGGTTTACATCAGTGCGCTATCAAAATATGCCTGAGACTATTTTTCATGCATTAGAGAGAAATGCACAATCAAATGTGGATACAAGTTGGTGAGAGCAGCATGCTGATTAGATGCCCCAATCCAGTGTGTGCTGACAGATACAGTACAATATTAAAGCTTTGCCTGTGCTGCTTAACGCACAGCTTATTGCATAAAAAACAACTTGTTCCTACCTTTGATACGTTGCAACCTCTTTCGGACTATAAAATATTTCCCCCTTCTCATCTTCCCTTGAGGATATGTACAACATTGCCAACACATCAGATTTTGACTGCCTGACAAAAGGATCATAGAGAAGTCTCAGCCAAAACACGCAAGTAACGAGGGACTGCAACTGCAAGTACAGACAGCTGGTAGAATTGTGTGCGTTATCCTTGCTCTCCATCAGTAACATCCAGGAAAGCACCACAGGGGGACTGGTGCACTGTAAGGCAATAGCATACCTAGAAGTGTTCTGCCAGGGGGGTCTGTTCTGGTTTTGTCTCCACTAATAGTAACTATTCTACATGAATACATAGTGGTAAATCATTCCTCAGAATTAATATAAATGGTTGAGTGAACACTCCTACATCGTACGTTCTTTAGGTATGTTTGTGTTTGTGCATACACGTGGTGATGACCAACAAGGCAGAATGTATTTGAAATTTCAACTGTGCTGTTGTGCAACATCACTTCAGACCTCATTGGGTCCAAAAGAGAATGTGGCTAGTGGAAATGAATGGTGCACATGGAACAAAATAGAGTCTATTTAGGTAATGATCTGGGAAGGCTCATAACTGTCTATATGTATTTAAAAGGTGTAACTGTCAGACTGAGAACTGGGCAGTAAGAGGTGTACAACTAGGAAAAATAGGAGAAATATTTAAAAGGAGAATGACAAAGATAAATTTTTGATTAATGTTGCAGTGGGAATTAACATGGAACCAAACGGAGACAGCATACTTTTTTCTCAATATAGCATTGTCAAATGTACGGTCTTCCACTGATTCTCTTACTATCTTTAATTTACCAAATCCTTGCAAGTTTTAGCTTTGATGTTTATTCTTAACACAAATGATGCAGATAGCTAACCTTGCATGGGATTCTTGGTCTGGCCAGTTTTTTTTTTCCAGTGAATATAACTATTTGTGGTGAAAAAGTGGTTCACATTTCAACTACCAGGGCCTTTCTTTACAGGCCAAGTCCAAGGTGTTAACTGAAGTTACAGTCCCATAAGAAAAGGCTTTGGTGAAACAAATCAATAAATCAAAATAACTTTCCTGAACCAGACTCAATTCTCCAAAGAGTCTGAAGAACCTCAGATCTAACACTCATGTAATTAAAATGATGACATGTGAGCCAATTGTTTCAATTGGCCTTGGTGCTAGATGAATGGAAGGTGGCAAATGTGATCCTAATAACTCCTAAGGGACTTGAAGGGGGACCTGGAAAACTACCGAGTCTGATTTGCATGCTTGGAAAATTGTTAGACACCTGGCTGCATACAATAGTGAAGACTCAGTACAGCTTTCGGAGGAGCAAGTCATGTCTGGTGTTTCTATTAGAGTTCTTTGGAGGAGTCAAAGAGCATTTAGAAAATTTTAAGTCAATCAGTAGGTTGTAATTGGCTTTCCGAAAAGCTTTTGACAAGGTCCTTAGAGAATACTTTTAAAGAAATCAAATTGTTATTAAGAGGGACGATTCTCTTGTGAGTGGACAATTGGTTAAAGGAAGGAAAGTAAAAGGGAAGAATGGCCAGTTTTCACACTGGTGGGAGGTTTTCAGGACAGCTATATAGAGGTCTCTCCTAGGACCTGCACTGTCCAACAGGCTCATAAAGAGCCTCTGAAGAGAATATGAAGTGAAATAAAGTATCAAAACAACAAGTTTCAGAATAGTTTGGACTAAAACTGAGTATAAAAGAGTACATTGTTCTAGTAGATAGTAAAACAAGGTGGAACTCAACATTGACAAAACAAAGGAATAATTCTCTAGTGGAGGGATATTTTGGATTCCCCTTTTACAATTCCAAAACTGCTGTTACATCTCCATACATTTCTATTAAAATGCCCATTTAATGTTATATGGTAATCAAAATGGCAAATAAAATTATTGGGAATTATTAGGAAAGGAAATGAGCATCAATATGTCAGTGTATAAAACCACTGAGTTTGTCCTGTCTCAAAAACAATACATCAGAACTAAGCAAGGTACAGTAAAGGAGAAGAGCTATAATCAGATGTGTAGTATGTACAGGTTCTTAAAGCCTAAATAGACGAGGCCAGTTCAGCTTTTAAAAAATTATAACCATAGGGAGATATAAATAGAAGTATATTAAATAAGTGACACGGAAAAGGTAAATATAAAACAATTACCCATTATTTTTCCTAAACAAGAACTTAGGAATCACAGTGGTCAGGGGACAGACTTAAGCCAAGTTAATATACTGTTTTCATTCAAATATTTTAATTTAGAGTAGGCTTGAGGTTGCTTTGTATTCCACTTGGAAGTATGTGCTTTTATTCTGAGAAATGACATTTTAGTATGGACCTGTATGAGTGCACACGGGTAGCAGCACAGCACAAGTAACAGGTATGTGAGCTTTGCTCATCATCTTGCTAATCTGTTTTATCTCAGGTTACCGCCTTGTGTAAGAGTGTAGTTTAATGGAGTCGTCATATGTTAATTCAAGTACACAGCACATTGTTTACTGTGGTTTTGTACAGTACATATACAACCACGTAGTTGTTCTGATGTTAAGGGTACTGCTACTGGCTGTCAAAAAAAACCCAATTAATATCAAATTTGTCAGAAATGGTGATTTTGTGAAGCTGCTACTTTGCTCCTAGCACAAGATTAGGGCCCCAACATACTTTATTCAATTAGCCCAAAAGTAAAAAGGTTCTTCATTCTCAATTACTTCTTCAAGCCCCACAAAACAACATTCTAGAGTGTTTATTAAAATCAGAAAGCTACTCCTGCACTGCCTAGGGAAGAAAGTTACTGCTTTTTGCATGAGGACATGGTTATGCAGTGAATTTCTTAATCTCAATTACCTCTTGTGTAACTGGATTACAGAGGAAAATAATAACATGAGTAATTTGTTTGCTGATGTGCAACTCCTTCATTTTGAGCCTTCTAACAATGCAATAGGTCTTGGTCCAAAAAAATAATTGGTAAAGTCCGTGGCTAAACCAGCCAATTAATTTGATTTACACTTATTCATCTGAACTGAAGGTGACTATCAACCCCAGGCAAAAAGCCCTGACTTTATTTCAGCAGCGAAGTTAAAGCTAGGATGTCAGAGGAAGAACCATGCATAAAAAATTATTACATGTAAGATCAATGTTTTACGAACACAATAGCGTACTGACCTACCCCAGAGCATCAGTCGCAAAGGTAGCAGAGAGGATTACAGGAATGCCAGCATATCTGTGACACTCTTCTAACTGGAGCTGATTTAGAAAAACACATTTAGGAATTAATCTTTGCATTCTTTCACACTGGAACAAAACTGGTGCAGCTCTTTGTGATAGATGTTCTGTTTCCATATTCTATTAAAGAGAATAGAAAGTACAGAGGCAGGCTCTGCTATGGATATGCAAATAGGCTGGCATAATCCTAGAAAAATACACAATAATTAATGCAAAGTAATCTTTAATCAAATAATTAAGTATACAACAAATTGGAGCTAGAAAGATCCACCTTCAATAAAGCTGGATGAATAACTAAAGTAGGATGAATAATTCAAGTGGGATAATTCTGAAGGCACATAAATCTGATAACTGCTGTTTTCTTACGTTTGTTTCCTCTTTTCACACCTCTGGACCTGCCACACACTGTAGTTTTTTGAAAATAGGTTTTGTAATGGCAAATTAATGAACTTCTATGACACTACTATTTACCACATCATTGCTTTTTATATTGAAGATACAATAAAACATTTTTAAATTTGAAACATCAAAATATGGAACTGCCCAGTTTTATTTTGGTGTTAGTGTTTCATCAAACGAATGCTTTCCTCAGCAATATCCCAGTGAAGACACTGCCCTGCATTAGCCCAATCCCTTTTCACAGAAACATTCAGGTTGGAAAAGACTTTTAAGGTCATTGAGCCCAACCATTGCCCCATCACTGCAAAGTCCACCACTGGACTGTGTCCGTAAGTGTCACATCTACACATCTTTTAAACACCTTCAACGATGGTGACTCCACCACTTCCCTGGACAGACTGTTCCAGTGCTGACAACCCTTTTGGTCCAGAAATTTTTCCTAATATCCGACCTGAACCTCCCCTAGTGCAACTTGAGGCCATTTCCTTTTGCCCTATCACTTGTCTCTTGTGAGGAGAGACTGAAACATTTCACCACTACCACCATCTGAGCAAGGAAACATCAGATCTGCTGTGGAAGCCAAGTCAATTTCTGTTTTTTTAGGTAGGATTGTTTTTACATAAAATCATATTTTCCAGTTATTTTGAATGTTTTGATACATTTTGTAATGTACCCGATCTAATGCATGTTGTGTATACAGTAACTAAACATTCATAGCCCCTGATTTAATTAGTATTCAGCTTGTCTGTTTATTGTGCATTCCTCTCTTACCGCAATTTTTAAATTTCCTTTCATAGAAATTCTTGGTCTCTCTTTTCTACTTCCTTCTATAATACAACGCTGTCTTTCTCACAGGGAAGATTACCCTGGTTAGGATGGTTGTAGTGAAAATGTACATCATGCAGAGGATGTGTTTGTGCTACAGCTCTGCCTCATCCTTTTTTAGTTACACACAGCTTCAGTTAAATTCTCACAGTAACTTCACCTCCAGTGTTTCAGGCTCAGATTCTTCTGGCAGGCCCATTTCCAGTGGATATCAGGAATGGTAGAGTGGGTGAGATTGGATACTGAGTATCTGATAACTAAGTTTCCTGTTATTCATAAATCCCACTTTATGTAGGTTCTCGTGATTGGTGTAAGAAGTTTACAAGGGTCCTTAAAGTGAAAGGACATCAGTGAAGTGGGAGATTATGACAATGTCAGTTAATAGCTAACACATGCGGTATGATGTTGCTCCATATATGAGTTTTATCACCAGATGGAGAAGAAAAAAATAAATCTGTTACTGCCTATACATTACTATTTGCTGCTAAGTAAAAATATTCCTTTTGATTCCAGCAGCTGTGGATTTAAAGGCAGCCACACTGACATTAAGGATGACAGCTATTCAGCCACGTAGGAACACGTTCTCATGAATAAAGTGGTCAGAATTTTTTCTAGTATATTGTTTTCCCTATGCTTATTTCAAACTCTCTCCCTTTTTCCTCCTTGACTTACAGTAGCTAAACAGGAGACATGTTCTGCATAATGAAAAGGCAAAAGAGATTAGGTTGCCTTTACCTGCTGAAGTATTTTGTCAAGTCCCATTTCAAGGAGTCTTTTAAATATTCTTAACGTTATGACTTTGAAGGAATACTTTCCTGTTGTATGAGCTGAAAATGCTTCTGATAATTGCAAAGGAAGGTTTAAGAACAGCATTCAGGTCATGACCTGATGTATCAGGTGTATTCAGATGTATCCATATATATATATGAGTTTGAAACTTGCAGTTTTCCATGAGTTACATTGCCAGCTATGAGTGATTTGGAAGGATTTAGGATCCAGTTAAAGCAAATAGCACTGATACTGCTTTAAAGAATTTCTCAATGACTTTTTGCAACTTACCATATTTCTTACATTACTTCTGGATAGGAAATGAAATGCTGGGGGTGACATATTTTATAATTCTTTAAGAAAGCTGTTGTATAAGTATTCTCTCACATATATATATATACACACACTCTCAAAAAGTCTGGTGAATACTGCAGAGATAGCAAATCTCATTTTTAGCAGGAAGTGATTTTTCAGGAGACTTCCTGCTATCTTCCTGCCAAGTTTCAGCAGAGAAGCATCATTTCTACATCAAACTCAGTTCAGGTAAGCAGCTGTGATCATGCTGGTGTCCATTATATTGTCATGTTCTGCAACATGTTCTAGTATGTGGCACTGCAGGATGCCACCTTAAAAAACTCTCCCTTGAACCTATCCTGAGTTGCAGCCTCTTGTTAGAAATAGAATTAAAAATAAATGGAAGAACTACATTAAGATTCCAGAGGAATGAAGAGACAGCTGCTTTCTATGCTATTTTCTCTATTTGGCAAAAATAAAGCGACCCCATTCCTACAGTAATTTTTATATAAATTGCTTTTCTCTGCTTAGTAATTCTGCCTGTAAGTTTTTGAATAGCCAACAGGATATAAAAAGAAATAACTCAAGATCACTTACCACACACTATAGTGTTAATACAAACTGTCGTCTTAGATTACCATCTGGCGAAGGTGGGTAAGGTAGACTTTTGTAAAGGATTACATTTTGTTATTCCCAAATAAACGTAGGAAACCGTTCTATATGGTCCTTTTATTACAAACGAGGGGTTTTTGTAGTTAGCAAGGAAATTGAGCAAATAAATTGTTGATATCAAGGTGGAGCTTTTAATCTGTATAATGATGGGAAGACCAGAAAAAATTATTCTACACTTTTAAGAGATAATGGTGAAGCGCAACAAATCTGGTTTGTTTTTACCATAAAAATCTGGTTTTGTCTTTCCATAAAAGGGACAATATTTAGAGAAAATAAGTTTTTAGAATTTATTTAAAGCTAGAAGGGGGAAGAAAATCTTTCTTCTGACACTGTTTAGGCAGTTCATGTGATTTACTTAAACAGGAAAACATACGCCATAAAGAAGGTAGTATAAACAAATCTAAGCTACCTAAATTTGAAAAAAAAAAAAAACAACTCAGATTTAAAGTCATGTTATGAAACTGATCATCAGAAGTTTATGGAAGCTCAGGCCGTACGGTGACACTTGCCAGTGTGGTGCCGCCTGTCCCGCCCGTCCCCCCGGGAATGGCGCCCGCACCGCCACCTGGCGGCAGCGCTGCTCAGCGGGGGAGGCGCGGCTTCACACCAACCTCCACCGAAACACTCGCACCTAAGCGCGGCTTTTCTTATCGGTAAAATATTAACCTTCATAGACTGCAAGATGGTGATTCTCATCGCAAAAGTATTTTCCAGTGCTCAGAAACTCCACGGTTGCCGGAACAATACAATTACACTGACAGAAGTTGTGTCTGGCAGTTGCACCTTCTGTGGCAGTGGTGTATTGAGGTTTGCGGATTTGTCCCGCAGATGAGTTGCATAGAGGCTGTCTCTTTATTCGGCACTTACTGCCTCAGACTACCACTTCTGAAGCGCTCATTTGTTCATGTCTCTGTCATATGTTTAAAATACTTACCAATTATCTAACTCAAATTAAATCACGGTGGTTTCAGACATAGTCTGTCCTAGGAAAAGTGCATTAACTGGTTCATGCATTATGCTCCACACACTGCCATCTTACTCTTACAGAAGATACAGCATAAGTACATCTTATTTTTACTTCCAAAACAGTGCTCTCAGGGAGTCTTAAAACTACATAAGATTTAATACTAAGATTACATGGTGGAAAGCTTTAGGAAACACATATATTCCACTTCCACTCATTCTAAAGCGAGTGACAGCAACAAAAAGAAAGGCAGGAGATAGTGAAGAAATAATAAAATACGGATACTTTAATGTAATTGCTTAGGAGTGGCTTGGGCAATGGCAGATAAAACCAAAAAATGACCTTTTAACAAGGTTATTATCTACCCATTTAATTAGGTGGCAATTTGAAGTTACCCCTTATTTTGGGAGAGAACACAGGCTATCAAGAGTTTAGTTGATTTTTGAAGATTTAATTCCTGCAAATGTGTTTCAGCTAGCAAGTAGCATGACACATACTTGCAAGACATTCTATAGTATCTGAGAAGCTGTGAGTTGCAAAAAAGTTCTTGAAATAATAAAGTGATCAAAAAATATCTTTCATAAACTTTAAAATCAGAACAATTTTAATTAAGTTTTTATATAAGCATGCTAAAAATACCTAGAAATGTCAACAACTGTAACTACACAGCTTCTATTTATCAGCAATCTTTACGCTTTTTCCTAATTTTATTGAGAAACAAAGCTTAGTTCCTCCAGCAAAGACCACTATTCCTATCCAAGTTTTGCATCCCTTAATGCCGCTTAGCACAATCTTTGTGCTGCTTGTGCTCTCAGGTTTCCTATTGTTACTAAGATGAGGAGGTCACTGCCAGAGAACTCAGCAGAGTGGGCTGAGCACGCTGCTTGGTGCTGCACCACTGGAAGCCACGCGTTAGCCTCAGCACATGAGAGCTGTGCTTCAGCACTACAAAGCCTGCCGCTGGGTTTACGACAAGGATCTTTGCTGAGGCACAGGAAGTGGAGCTGCTATTCAAAAGCCAGTCAGCAAAAGTGAAGTGGCATGGGTTGGAATTAAAAAAAGATAAGGTTGTATGGCAGGGCTGTCAAAAACCTCATTTCTCCACTGGGAGGGGTGAATTAATGGATTTCACAGCAAGTGCCCACAATTTCATTGCTACTTAACATATTAGCAAGGTGATGTTCTGTTCCTACAACAGATAAAAAGACGTTCACTTACATCAACAGCTGAATTGGAATCTGATGTACTCTCTAAAATGTGCAGATGGCAACAGTGAGCTGAAAATCTTCTTCAAGCATTTTGTGATGAATGTTTTAAGAACTAGACCAATGTGAGCACATTTTATTATACAGAAACCATTGTGTCCATCATTACTTACCTGAAATCTGGTCACTGCAGGGACTTTTCTTCTGCAATACTTACATACATTTTGTACTCTTTGAATTTTAGATGCTTGATACAAGTCCTTACCTTTATTATCACATGCTCCTTTAATTTATTATAAAATTATTTTGAGTAAAGGTAACCATTATCATGGCAGACATAGGAAGTTTTCTGCAGCTAGCAGTTATTCTTTAGAGATCACCTGTGATCCTAGTTTAAGAGTTCCAAGTAATTTCCTAAGGGAGACAGTGTACAAACAGACATGGCTAATGGAACCGGGAAATAAAAGACTTAGGCAGAACGGGCCGGAGCCGGTATAGTCTCTACAAAACTCCCTCTCTAACAGGCCTTTTAAAAGTAATACTGTAAGGCCACGGAATATTGATTTAAAGCTGGTGCTTACCAACAGAGCTAGAGTTGCAGTGAGAACTGAAACGGCACATGTCAGAAAGATTCAGTGACAGAGCCTGGGAAAGGGCACAGCCTCTTTAGGATGAACTGACGTGAAAGCTTCATTAGACATTAAACCAGCATTTCTAAACAAGATGAAGAGTGTTAAGCTAAACTGTAGACCAGTTTAAATTTCCACAGAAAATGTAAAATAAAACACAGTAACAGTTTTCCTACCGGACTTCTAGAGTCAATTTTCTGTATACATTGAAATTCTCCAAACTATCTTCCATTTAGTTCTTTGCAGAATAAAAGCAAGAGGCTCTACTGATAGTACAAACTTCCTGTCTAGGAGGTTATGAACACTAGCAGAACCTTGAGGATTAATTAAGCCTTTTTTTTAAATTCTGAGGCTTTTCATAAGTATGCTTAATATAACCTATAAGAGCTTAGTTTAACTTTGTACTTTCAAACATTAATAAATTAACTCTCCATCTGCATTTTTTTTCAATAGCAAAATACATTTCAGAATGACGCAGTACAATCACTCTCAGAATTGTCAAGCTCACAACCAAGCACACCCATCTCCTCTGAACTGTCCACAGGTGATGCTCATTACTGTAAAAAGGCCATGAAGTAGAAATATATTCAGTTATAATGAAGTGCTAGGAAATGATACCCTGAATTTCAACAACTGTTCTCAGAAGGGCTGGTTTGGGCTGTTGTTTTGGGTGTGGTTTGCAATTGGTTTTTCTCAAAAAAAGCAGGTTTTAGCTTATGCAGTAAAAAAGACAGACATTTGATATTGCTATTTATTTCTTTTTAAAAATTAGACAATTCTCAATGTAATAATCTAGCAACATGCTACTAAGCACTCTATACATTCCTTTCCTCAGAATAATTCCAACTAGATCTTGGCAAGGATAAACCAAATAAGAATTACTTTAATAGTACCAACCAGAATTAAACCAATGGAGAACTCCCCTGAATCTGACATTATATTTATGTGAAATTGCACCACTCATATTTAATACTGTGTTGTCTTATATAACTATTGAAATACAAATATTTCATTTCTCTAATAGAAACATTGTGTGTAGATTTTTTCATCTAATTCAGAATAATAAAATAAAAATTTCCATGGGCATTAAGAAGAGTTTCAACTAAGGTTTCATAAGGCAGGCTTTAAAATAGTGCCTGAACCAGTTCTTTCATAGAGTTCTTGATTAAAATCTACTCTTTCAATAACTATTTTCAGCAGTGCAAATTATGTGTCCTCCAAAAAGTTTTAATGAAAACCATTTTAATTAAAACTGGTTTGACAACCTGAATATGCAAAGTCAAACCACAGGATACTAAATACTTTTTGAGATTCGTTTGCTTATCTACAAACAGAACTTCCCTCCAACATCCCATGGAGCAGAAACAATTGTGGTAGCAATTAAAAATTTTTCATTTGTCAGATTCAAGGTCACTAGTTAAATTATTCAGTCAGTTTTACTTCTAGCAAAGACAATCTCTTACAGGCATGTACGGTTCTGTATGTTGTTTCCCAAATTGTTTAGAAGCACACTCTTATAGTCTCTATTTTACAGTGTTGTGCTTTTTTATTAATCTGTACCAGTTTTTAGCTGAAAATTATTGTTCAATTTGTACAAATCACCCATAATTTAAACTGTATAATTACATTTCATGTAATCTCACAATTTCATTGGGTAATAAGTGATTCTCTACAGCTTTTTTATCAAATAAAAAGCAATATACAACTAATGAATCCCAGTAGGATTTTTCCCCCTCACAAGCACTGACATTACTTATTTAAACACACTGAACCAAATCCTTGGGCATGTCTGATGAGTTGTGCAGAATCAGACATGCATGCAAAATGGCTCAAAGCTCACCTGTCACAAAGGGCCAGATCCTATAGCAGGCCTATACCCTCTTCATAGAGAGAGGAGAAACAAAGTGTGAATGTCTAAATTACATCAGCTGTACAGCTACAGTGGACCTTCATGCAGAAGGAAAGCCCAGTAGCATGCCCTCTTAAATTCTCCAGCATTTACTGTGTTATTTTAGGAGTGCATATGGAAAAGATATATGGAACTCTATAGCACCAGAGGATTATACTAAAAATCCTCTCGGGGCAAATTACACTGAATTTAGGGCCAGTTTAGGGCTGGTATTTTTATTTTCAGTAGCTATACTATTTTAGAGGATCTAGCCTGTATTATCATAGTGCAAATGTAACCTCTTGTCTAGATATCTTCTGGCAACAAACAACATAAACCTTAACAAAGAGAGGTACACCTTGTTAGTGAGGCGTGGTACATGGACTCTGCTATGCACCCAGGCACCTTCTTTCATTGCTGAACCATCCACTTTTCAGAAAACATTTTAAAAATAACATTTCCTTTGATAATATTAAAAGTAGATGCTATGATTTTTTTCCTCAGTAAATTAATAAACTACAGTATAAACTGACTTTTCCAAAGTCATTTCAGTTTAAAATGGGCTGAAAAAAGTTACAATGTTTAATGATAATTTCAGAATAGTACCTGGTTCACAAACATTTTTTTTTGTAATGAGAAAACTTTGTCTGTAAGCAAAAAAATAACCACATTTTCAAGTGATTTGCAGACAGTATTTTAGGTGCCACCACCACCTGCAGTTATGATGATGATGCCTTGCACCAACAGAACACTGCCCTACTGATGATCAACATTCATCTTCTTCATGCGATGAAGCAGGGCATCTTTTTCCATTTGGACCTCAGCAAGAGCCATTTTGGCTTTGGCTAGTTCCTGTTTGAGACATTCATTTTCTTCAATAAGCTGAAATGATTGGGTTAGAAAACAAAGCTATTAGTATTCTGCATACTGACAACTTTTTCCATTACAGTAACTTTTAAAATACCAAATGCTCCCCCATTCATTGCTGAGCAGAGGTTTGTTGAGGCTGAGTAAATTGCAACTGATTCTCAGTCAGTTAGTGTAGAACATGGAGAGAGCTGATGCAATTAGCTCAAAAGGTGGGATAGCCAGTGTTTTAGCTATGCTATTTCCATTCTGGAATGAAATGGAAATGACCCAAGGTTCCGAGCTCTAGGAACAGATTCTTACCCAGTGGGAAAACCAGCCAAATTAATGTGTGGCTTCTGTCATCATCCATTCAAAATCTGGGTATGACTGATAATCAGTAAGGGTCTGACTAAACAGCCAAGTCCCTTGTCTTCGGCAGCTGTGTTGTACAGGGATGAGGGAGATGGGGAGAAGACAATTCCCTCATAAAACTCCCTCTGACGTAAAGGAAAAGAATCAGTGTGCAGTGTATTACTACTCTCTTTAGAAAGCAGTATTAAATTGCTGAACCATATTCTAATATCCAGGATCCATATTTTCCATCTCAAACAGATTTCTAAACAGAAGTATATCCCATGCCCACCCCAGATAGCCTTAAAATTATGATTAATAATGACTGTAACATAATTTTGAGGGGGCAAGGTGAAGTCAAAATCAATTCTTAATACCTCATTTTTAAGGGAGTCAGCTGAATCCCTGCTTGATTTAGAAGGTCTGGGCGTTTCACAAGTAGTCTGTGTGGCTTGGTCCTGTGTTTTACATTCAACAGATCCCACTGCTTGCTGCAATGTACTGCTTGAATTCTTCATCTTTGACACATCATTTACTTTTTGATTGTCTGTATCATAGAAATAGTGTGCAAGGGTTTTGTCAAAAAAATTTTTGAAGCTTTATTCTTATCAGTAAAAAATTAAATCCACCTAAACCAAATATACTTACAATATTAAGTACATTTATAGTCTCCTCTCAAAATCAAATTTAAGAATAAAATTCAATTAAAACTCATAACCTTTTAGAGGAAGAAAGAAACAATATGTAACTTCCAGCCTGAAGAAAAGAAACATTTTTATACTGACCCATACCATCACCACAGAATATGCACTCTGAATAATCAGAAATTTGAGAACTATTAATATTGCTATTAACATACTGTCTCCAGGTTACTGAAGACTGCATTAACATTTAAAGACATAGTGAGATAAACCTGCAGGACCAAGTATTTAAATTAGAAAATAGCTTTAATTACTTGGCATTAAAGAAACTTTCTAGCATTTGTAACTGAAGTGCACAATAACATCTGTTAAAATACGCTGTTGTACATCAAGGGGAAAAGTGAGGGTCATGGTTTGAAGTAGTCTAAAAAATACTCTGTGCTTGTTTTGTGTTTTAAGCATTTCCTTCTAAACAAGGATTTTTCGTTCATTACCCCCTCCTCTCACCACACACACGAGGACTCAAAAGATGTAACTGCAGACACTTATCACTGCAGTGCAGATGGCATTTGACCTATGCCTTTGAAATCACTGTACCTGAGCAGTCCAAGACAAGAATAGAGATCAAAGCACTTCAGCAAAAAGGGGGAAATATCAGTTCATATTTTATGAACTGAAAGAAACCTTAAAATTATGTATTTTCTCACTATACTACTAAACTTTCAATGTTTAGTATAAAAAGATGACCAAAATGCATTGAACATCTTTAACTCAAACAGTGCATTAGATAACATGAATAAATTAATCATGCCACAGCATACCTCTGAAAAGTCTGGTCCATCTTTGCTATACCTTCCCATCAGGTGGATGAAGGGGGCATTAAGATCATCCTGCAGCCTCTAAAGTCATACAATACATTGCTTATTGCTGAATTAACACATCCAGGACCTGGATGAAAGGGTGCGTGCACCCTCTGCAGTTTTGTGAACTCCACTAAATTGAAGGGTGGGTGACTGACACACTGATGAGTTTCAAAAAAAAAAAAAAAAAAAAGCTGTTTTTCAGAGGAACGTGGATGGGCTGGAGAGATAAACTGACGGGGGCCTCATGAAGTTCAGCTGAAGCCAATGTGAAGTCCTATAGCAGGGAGTCAATAACATCGAGCTCTGCTACAGGTTGGGGACCAACTGGATAGAAAGCAACATTGCAGGAAATGACCTCTAGGCCTTGGTCAACAGGATTTATCATGAGTCAGCAGTGAGCTCTGACAGCAAAAAACAGGGACGTACAGGCTGTACTGGCAAGCGTATAGCTAGTGAGGTGAGGGAAGTTGTTATTCCCCACTACTCGGGGCCAGCGAGACCATATCTAGAATACTGGATCTAGTTTTGGATTCCCAAGTGTGAGAAAGATATTGACAGCAGGGGACTACCAAGATAATTGTGGCCAAGAGCACATGATGTACAAATAAGGGGCTGAGATGCACTCGTCAAATCTGAAGATGAAAAGACTGTAGGGTGATCTTAATGCCACCTTTGCCTGCTTAGTGAAAGTGTGTAGAGAAGATGGACCATATGTGCCTGAGGTGCCTGGCAAGCAATCAAGCACCTCTGTCTTGAGATGGCAGGACAGGAGGCAATAGACACAAGCTGCAAAAAAGGGAATTCCAATTACGCATTATCAAAATATTAATCGTAAGAGTGGTCAAACACTGGGACAGATTATTTATGGCAGGTTGTGGTATTGTCTTTTTGATGTTCAAAACTTGCCTGGACACAGCATTGAGCAATTTTATCTAATCTGCCCCTGCTTTGAGCTAGGAGTAGGACCAGATGACCTCTAGAGGTTCCCTCCAACCTAGACTATGATTCTTTGACATATCTGCGAAAGGCAACAGTGAAGTTTCAGCTCTGTATGTATTGCCTTGTTACGAGTACTTCGTATTTGTCCACGCATGTAAAAAACCCCCTCTAAGCACACATACATGCTTCATGAAAAATACAAAGTCAAATCACTGTTCTAAATGCAAGTCTCAATGCAATCCAGCCCTGAGTTGTCAGGACAGCACTGTGATACACAGAATTGGAAATTGCTACTTGTACTTTTGAAATAGTTTTTAGTTTTACAGTAGTTTTTAGTACTACCTGTAACACAAAACAACAAAGATGGTAACCACCTTGGTATTCTGTAAAGAAAGGCAATTTTTTTGTTTACTTTGTAGCAACAAATGAACCCAAACTTATAATGATGAAGTGATATGCACTGATGAAACATATCCTGATGACATTTTAAGCATATTTTTATTTCTCTCAGGTTGACTCAGCTGTGGGTTATCACAGCCTCTACATTATTCAAAAAGGTAGTCTTCCTTTTTGTGACTATACTTAGAATTAAGGCATATGGCAACACACCTTACACAAATTATCATCAGTTATGTTTTCATAATTAGTCACATGTATGCACAAAGGAAAAAAACAATAGGATTCTAGAATTGAGATATCAAGGTGCAGGAACATACAAACCTCTAATGAGAAAAGTGCCATCATCATTTCTTTCTATCCAGAGTATGTCAATGTGCAGTTTTATGGGTACCAGCTCAGATGCCTTGAGATTCTCACGTGGACTGTCATCCTAAAAAATACATATAATCAAAAATGAGTTTACCAGGAAATCAAAATAGATAATTAGGATGTTCATTTAAACATAAGCAGATTTAATGAAACTTGAAAGGCAATGTTTCAGAGCAGAATTTTCTAATGGGATCTCCACTAAACTTTGGCTCTATTTTTTTCCCCCAGGGATAGTATTAAAGGCTCAAAATTATCTCTGGAGTAAGTCTGCTGAACTCAATATACAGTCCGACAAAAATACTTCAAAGTGTTTTTACAGACATCTCAATAAGATTATACCCCAACCCAAGACATTTGTTAGCTCAGGAGCTCTCTGAGTCACAGATAAGAAGGCTGTACTATATAGTATCTGATTTTCCCTTGAACTATTTAAAGATTGAATGGGTACAGCTATCATTCTTGAGCAGATTTTGTCTTTTTAGAATTTAGTTTGGGATGACACCAGCTGCAGTTTAGTTATATTACTGTACTCAACAGAAGAGAAACTTCACAAATTACCTCTTTGGGGACACCCCAGGAAATCTTTATAGTTCATTATCCTTGTCAAACAGAATAATGCAGCCAGTATAATCAGAAACTATACATATCAGCATTAAACGTGTACCATGAAAGCTGTTGAGATATAACTTCCAAAGTTTCTTGAAACAGCATTGAGATTGCAGCAGAAAATGCAAACAATAAAATAATCTTTCTTAAATTCCTCCCTTGCCATGAAATGCACTGCATCACGTCTCACGCAGAAGAAATAAAACATACTGCATTAAATAGGCAATGCAGCATACATTTGAACCATATCCTCTCATGCTATAATACCCAACAACTCTATAGAAATGAATCATCTCTATGTCAAATTTGCAGTTTGTCAACCATCATGAGTAACTTCACCATGACTTGTGTGCACTGCTGAGTGAGCACTTGGGTGCTTTTGCTTCCTAGCAGAATCTTGTTGCCAGTTTATTAATGTACATTCCCCATCTCAAGAAGCTGCTTTCTCAAAAACATTTTGCTTAAGCCTGCCTTCTTGCCAATAAACCAGCACAATCCTGGTTCTAAATGCAAATGACTAATGTAAAGACTTTGCTATTTGCATTTGGGCATTCATGTTTGTGATCCACTGAAATCTAAGCAACAGATCCACAGGTCTTAAAGAAAATGCTTGTGCTAATCCTGTAAAGGAGAAACAGCTCTAAAAGAGTGCCCAAAGATCCTCAGAGGCTGGAAGGGCTGTATCACCGAGGGAAGGAATACTGATGCATTTTGAGTAGAGTACAAAACAATTGCCTTTCCAGTCAATAATGATCTTGGCAGAATCAAGACCTTAGCCCGAGATGTAGAACTGGAGCTGCTCTTCCAGTCCTTACCTTGTTCAAAGTTTATGAGGGATTACTACTGTCCAAAGCAATGTAATAATTATCTTTATGTTTGTTTGTTTGTCTGTTGTTCTACACCCCTCAAAAAAGTGTCCTTATCTTTATATTCAGTGGTTGTGCAGCACAGAACTCACCATCTTCTTTAAATGTCTGAAAGAAAATCCCCTAGGAGACTTGAGCAGAAGTGTCCTCTTAATATTACTATTTTAAGATATGGTGCTGAAAAATGCTTGCATTGTTTAGTATCTGTTTCTAGGTAGAGCAGAATATGAAACTTGGGTTATAAGAAACAGTGTTCAAGTGGTTTGTACTGAAATTCCATAACCTTTTTCCTTCTTTTGTACAGAATTTTCATTGCAAGAACTATCCTCCAACTAGGAGAGAGAAACAACCTTTAAAATCCATGGTTTGTAATTAGAAAACCATATACTTTGCTAAGCAAAAAAGCCCAACCAGAAAAACCCACACTGTGCCTCTAGAAGCTTGATATACCTTAACATATAAAATTCCCAGACACTGTCACTCTACAAGAGAGATTTGGGAGAGGAGGAAAAAGTACAAAATATTAATTCATACAAATAGCTTGGTTATGCAGATAATTCCCCTCCAGGCATACCACAGAGCTAACCAAATCTATGGATTTTTAAATTGTTTTAGTGTTATCTAAAGACCTTTCAGAGTATGATAGCAGTTTCTTTGAAGTTAACTGTATCCAGATTAGTAGTTTATCATCAAAGAAACAAGAACACAAATTTTTTTTAGAGCAGCCAAGTATCTCATTGTTAACATACTTTTAAATTAATCCTTGCATTAGAAACTTTTATCTTCATAGGCATCACTTCTGCGACAGTTTCATCTTCTAGAAAATGCTGAATGTTTGTGAGAGAAGATGTTAGAAATTCAGCACTGAAGTTCTCCACATGACACTGAAGAAACCCATTTTTTACAGCTAGCACGGAATGTACAACAGCACTAGGCCCGCTTTCCCATCTCAGACTAATCTCAGGTGATGAATTAACAGGTCCAGCCACAGATTTACAGTCAGAACCTGTTGCAAAAAGAAAACAAATTTGCATTAAAATTTTGTAGTGTACAAAAAATCAATTATGATGTAATTATTTCCACCTCTATTGTCCAACAGATTTTCCAAAAAGTACCATAGAGCTATTATTCATAAAAGGCAGTGTTGCAAATACAGAACTTCAGAGCAAATTTCTAAGTATATCACTTCAAAGTACAAAAATAAAGAGTACATATAAGGACTAGTACCTCACTGTGACAAGAGAAAGGACAATGCAGAAGTATCACCATCCACAAAAAAAAAGTGTTTCCTTGGTGCCTTGACGATGGAAAACCAATTATTTTGCATACTTTTCCACTAAGTCCTTAAATTTCAGTTCAGAAAAACATTAAAAAACATTAAAGTCACTTCACTCTCTCACGAGAGCAGGTATTTTCTTGGAAAGGCTGAACTTCCTGACTTACGAACCATAAATAGCAATGCAGTAAGATAGAAAAGATGACCGCACATGCAATTCTTGAGTGGCAACAGACTTGAACCTTAAAAAAACTCTAGCACTTTCTTGCTAATTTCAGTATCTTTAATCAGTAAGGACAACTGCAACACTCAACTAAAAACGTTACAAAAACCATAATAAACTAAACTAAAGTAAACTAAAATAAAAATTTAAGGTAACCAGATGAGGAGTAGTATCCATTTCTTGTACAAAATAGATATCCCATGGGATTCTCAAGTCATCTCATCACTATGATGGCTGACCTACAGAAATTATCTCTATGACAAGAAGCATTAACACAGTAACTGTAGAAAAAACAAGCATTTAAAATTGAAAGGATACCTCAAGAAAGAAACTCAAGAAAAATCAACTGAGTTATGTCAATTCATCATGCAACAGACACTGCCCGGAGCTACAGCAGCCTGACAAAGTAATTGATTTGCTTTCCTATCTGTATATTAATTGTGTTCCTCTTCCTGTATAGCGTGCCAGTTCATGGATGACCTGGCACAGCAGCAGAGTCAGGACTTACGCACTTATCTGCTGGCACTAGAGTCAGGGTAGATGGATGCACTGTCGATCTGGGCTCACAAAGACCAATGGCAAGATGAACATGAGAATCTTCAGTCTCTGCTGTGAACCAGAATCTCTCCCTTTGTTACCTCTGTGAATAGAGGCTTCCACAACACTAACAGCTTCAACCTTTCCAGTGTTTAAGAAGTGCTAAATCTCATATTCCCCTTCACCCCAAAAACCCACCCCAAAACTATACTGCAAGGATCAGATATCAGCTATCTTTTTAGGCTCAGTCCAGACAGAAGTGAATAAACTACCGGCAGCCCAGGAGAAGAAGGGAAACTCTCCAGATAGAAGAACAATGACCACTGGATTCAATGAATCTCTGCAACTGGTTTGGGAAACTTCATTTCCCTCAAGGATCCATATACTTCCCACACATACAGATAAAGAAATGAGCATTAGGTGCCCTAAATATTTCTGCACCAGAAAAGAGTGCCTGCATCATTGCTGGAAGAATCCAAAGTATAGAAAAAGAGCGAAGGAAAAGACCACATATTCAGTCTCAGATTTGAGTCAATTTTAGTTATCTTGCAGATACCTGAAAGGGGCAGCATCAAGGGAAGATGGAGTAAAAATTGCATTAAAGAATTTGGAAGCTGCTGTGAACTGCTCTTGCCTTCTCACAAGCATGTCAAGCATGGTAAGATCTCAGTAAAAGCACAGCCCTCTCACAATACCTCTGCCATACTTGGTCCCCACCTTCTTTTGGTTTTGCTGCCAGGCAATATCTGATAAAGTTGCAGTCCTGCATCCAGCCCTGGAGGGAACTGCATAGCTGCCATGTTGCCCTCAACTTAGTCCAGCTTTTAGCCACATTTTTCCCTTTCTACATCTACTGAATTAACAGTATAGTAGGCTTTAAATAGTTATTTTCATCCAGAACATATTGTAGACTGTAATTACAACTTGAGTATTCACTGCTTTGCATGGTTCGTCAGGTTATTGGTTACAATTGTTAATGCAGCACTTGAGAATGTTTTATTAAAGATCTTGAAGGGGGAGGTTGCTTTTATTGGGATATTATTGTACATATTTGCTCACTTGTTCTTTTAGTTGTATTTTGTTACTGTTAACTCTTAAATAGTCTCTTTTTAACTGATTCTCCAGCTTTTTCCAAACTTTTTCTTGCTTTGTTCTTCTAACAGAAATGAATATGGGAGATGGGGAGCAGCACCAGCTGCAGAATGTTCCTGACAGTACAGAAATCACAACTCTACGGTGGAGAGAAGAAAAGACCAGCAGAAAGAAGATGTACATTACAGAATGGGAGTGACCAGCAATGTACAAAAAGCCAAAAAAAGTGTTGCTGGCTCACCCATTCAGGTACCCACCAGAAAGAGAAAGGAAGAGATATGAAGTGGAAGTATTTGGAGATCCCAATCATGTTAGAACCTTTTTGTCTACAAAATAATCAGATAGTGCACAAGCCTCTCATTATCAGCTGAGAAGCATCATCATTATCAGAGGAAGCAGGTTCTAGTTGCAGATACACATAAGAGCAGGAAGGTGGCATGTTCATTTTATTTACTCCCTCTGGCTTTCACAGAGGATATGGCAGATAACCAGAAATCAATTTGCCTGCTGTATGAACTGAAGGTCAGCCATAAGTTCTCCCTGCGGGACCTCCTCCTTGCCTTCAGATGCTTGAATACAACATCATGCAACAGCTGCTCAGGCAGCAGCTGCTGGCAACAGCTCAGGTTACCAGTAAATGGGTTCTTTAGCCAGGGCATCAAAGGCTGTACCACCTCTGAAGCTGAAGCACCTCCTGAACAAAATCCATGCTGATAGAAGGCTGGAATAAAAAATGGCAGCCAACAGCTGCTATAGCTATTTCCTGGGAAAGGAGCTGAACCAGAAGCAGGTGCATCAGGGATCTGCCCCAAAAACCCTACAGTGCAACAGAGCTTACATCCAGCAATCCATGTAGAAGGCTGGCAGAGGAGAGCAAAGCAAACCGTGACATGAACTTCCATGCCAATACGTCATGCCAAGGAAGAAACCTCACCCTATGAGAACTCAGTTTTCTGGCAAAGAATGTATATATTGTACTCATGGCCAAGAACAACTCTGACAAGACACTGGTTGATCGAGTTGTGCAAATATCTGGCATGAAACTACACTCTTTGTACCAAGCTTAAAAAACCCAAACACCAACCAAAAAAACCCCAAAAAACCAAAACAAACAAAAACCCAACCCAAACCAAATAAAAAACAGTAGTCTGTCTTTAAAGCTCATATTCCTGACAGAGGAAATTTTTAGAATTTTCTTAAACCACATATTATAAGTCTGTTTAAACTGTGTGTGTCATTTAATCTAGAGAAACAGATCTCAAAGAAAAGAAACATTCTTTCAAAGGAAGGTACATTAGGCAAAGTACTAATTAGAGTCACAAGGGAGTTCCATCTTCACAAAACAGTAACACAATGCAATGTGTCGAGGTTCCACCTCACCAGCAGTCAAGCCCCAGGCAGCCTCTCGCTCACTCCCCCGCCAGTGGGATTGGGGAGAGAACTGGAAGGGTAAAAGCCAGAAAACTCATGGCTTAAGATAAAGACAGTTTAACAGCGAAAACAAAATCCAAAACATAGCCCCATACTAGTCACTATGAAGTCAATTAATTCTACTTCAGCCAAAACCAGCATATAATGCAGCTTACTTCATTTTCAAAAAAGCAAACTAATGACCAGAATTCAATGCAATGCACCTTTTTACCCACATGATCATATACAGCTCCATTTATTTACTCTTCCTTTTTAATGTATGGCAATGAAGAAAGAAATCAGAGTTCTAAACCAGCATACAAGGGATGCTATTGTACTAACATAAAATTATGTTTGCATTTTTGTTTACTTAGAACAAACGTTTCCAGCTCCAATTTCACCACACTGAATTGTTAGTTCTTACCAACAGTTCTGTTGCACAGATATTGTCGAACACCAATATTTCCCAGTTGGTTTGGAATCACTCGGTTGACCTGTAGGCATATTTCTGTGTCTTCTCCTCTGATGTCAATTTCACCATTAACACCAAATACTTGAAAAACCACAACAGACATCTGTCAACAAAACCCAGGTAAAACAATGTAAGATTATAAAATGAATTTACAGTGATTATTGTTTGTAAGGTATGTCTAAACCTTTTCCATCACAAAAGGAAAAAAAAAACCCAAAACCTGTGCTCACAGGGAAGCACTAAGTTCTCATTTCTTCTTCTTTTCTTTTTGTACACATTGGCTTCATAATGGATTTCTCAACAGCCTGTCCAAAGACAGACACTTGTATTTATACCCCACTGACACCGATTCAGAATTGTCTAGAAAAACAATGGAAGTGAGACAGATTTTCCTTACTCTGACAGAAGCACATGATCTATGTGATACCTGAAATGTATCTGACATTACCTACAACATATCTACAACTGCATTCAACTTTATGCATATCATAAGCACAACCAAGCACTTGCAGTACTGCATCAGACCAGGTTAAAGAGCTAGGATAGGCTACTAAACTTTGGCTATCTGCATAGTAGTCAGCCCTTTTTCTCTATTTATTGGGTTGCAGTACTTTTAAGAAAGAAGTAGAAGCCAGTGTCAAGTCAGCTTTGGTATCAGAAGATGTGTGTCCATCATCATTACTACTATTTTGGGTTCATTTTTCTGATGACTTGAAAAATCACCTCTAAAAGCAATCATTTTAGTTCTGTTTTAAGGTTTAATTTATGGAATCATGTATCCTAATCGAATACAATAATATTACCATTTCTTCACTAGTCTCATGGGCATTTTCTGAAGCAGCACTCATGGCATCTGGAGATGACCCATCACAATTTTCAATCACCGTGCCTCCTTCGTGGGCATTTTCTGATGGGCTTTGATAGTTTGTGGCTGTAATACCTTTCATATATACATCAGAAAAAATACAAAGTTAGCACAGCATAACCTGAATCACTCCTACATTAAGAATAAAGTCAGTGTCTGTTACTGTATGTATACACTAACTCATTTTTTAACATGAGTTGAATGGCTTATTAAACAAATATTTATGACTGAACTGCCAAATCCATTCCTCTTACAGAGAGTTCAAAGTTCTAAATGCTAATCAAAAGTAAAGCAGGATATAGTGACAAAACCAAAACAGCACTCTACATGCATTGTTAAAAGAAACTGTGAAGGCAATTTTTAGTCTTCCAAATCAAATATTATAAATGTGATCCTGCTGGAAAAAAAAATTCCAAGTTGTGTATCTAAAATACTGCGCAGTGCCTTTAGAGCAGATGTTTGTGTTTGTATGTTTAGAGAAATAAGCTACATATATTTTCATCAGAGCAATGATGATAGTGCTTCCTTAACAATTGGAAAGCATTGATACTTAACCTGCAGTTAAATATTGTTTAACAAGCTAAAAGACATATAAAGGTTATTTAAAATAGGAAATGTATTTTATGGCATACTCCCACATAAGCACATGCAGGAATACTCCTACAATTCAAATATGTAACAGGCTTGCAAGTGAAGCAGTGTTCTCATTATTGCTCTAGACTGAAGAGAAATCCTACAGAAAAAAAATAGTGAGTCTTTATTCAAAGCAGAATTGTCAGAAAAGAGGTAGCAATAAGGTCTTCTTACTCTATTTCCTGACATGAGAAAATTATTTCATCAGTATATGCACAGATGAGCAAAAATTGGACAAATACTTGCTTAGACAGTCAATAGTTAGAACTACTCCGTAAGGGATGAGCTGCAAGGAGACTATAGGAGACAAACCTATCTGCCTGGTAATTAGCATGGTGAGAATTAGTGAAAACTCCTTTCTTTTTCATCCACCTCTAAAATGAAAGCTTCTTTACCACTTCAAATGTAACACTAATTCGGGCTACAACCTGAAAGCACTTGCAGCCAAAGCAGTCGCTTTTAAGCAGAGCAAGGAACAAGTTCTGCTTAATTCAGATTTGCAACACAGCACTTCAATGCTCTTACTTTCCTCAAGAGAGGAAAATTAAGCAGTGTTAAAATTAAATAGTGCTGCTTAAGTAGCATACGTTATTGCTTTCCCTTGAAATGATATATGGTGAATACACTTGGTATTACTGGTGAAGGTAGCTGAAAGAGTCTTGTAAAGTATCCAGGATTTGTTGGACTAGAATCCTTTTGAGCATGACTTTAATAACAAACACCATTTTCATGTATTGCTTTAAAATATTTTGTTAAACCTACTTACCTTTCTCCAGAAAGCTTTGACTATCACTTCCATCACTCTCTATCAAATGATCCTCTAGCATCATACTATCAATTGAGATAGTATCCAGAGAAACTTGTGATGGACTTCTCTTCATATTTTTGTAAGAAACAGAGAATGCAGGGAGGTTGGACGAGCAGCGTTCCTTAGGCTTAGCACTTTTAATATATAAAGATATGAAGAAATTATTATTTCAAATTAAAGGAAATACATAGAAGTTACTTTAAAAAATTCCTCTAAACCCAACAAGATATAAAAAAACCCCCCTGATTATTCAATAATCCTTTGACAAGAAAAAGAGGTAAATGTAGAAACAACATACATTCATCTAGGTATTTGTGCCAATACTTCTCTCAATACATATTTCCTAACATTTAAACCAAAAGTAAATAGTTTAAATCAATTAACTAACACTTCATTCTAACTTTCACTGAATGCTGGATACTGCATAACTTCTTACATACTTTAAAAATTTTCAACTGCTAGAACACAGAATCACAGAACAGCCTGAGTTGGAAGGACCATTGAGTCCAGCTCTTAAGATGTTCCCTTTCTGACTGCTAAAAGTACTACAAGTCTGTGGCCAACAAGATTGCTAAATATTTTCAAAGAGTAGGAAAACTGATTTAGTATTAAATCTTCTATACCTTGATGAAGGCTGGGATGCAAACATTTTAACTGAAGTCACTTTGTCTTTGTTGATTTCAAGCTCTTCCGATTCTAAGGCAGTTTCTGTTTCCAAGTCAGCAACTTGGTTAGGATAGCCTTCAGTTGTGCCTTCCTGTTCATTTAACTTATTTGAGAATATGTTTCTGTCATCCTCCTTATCTATGAAAAATTCAGTAGAATCTTCTCTCTTATTTAGAATGGACACCGAATCCCTAGGATTCAAACTACTTTTCTCACTTAGAGGTCCACAGACCTCCTCTGAATCACTTCTACTAAAAAGTCCACTGCTTCCTCCTTCACTTGTATCACCCAAACCTTTATCTGACGCATCATCGGAAAATGACATTGCTTTCTGAAAATCCGTATTACTGTCTGATTTAAACAAAAGAGGATCTATTAAAATTCCTTTATTAACTTCAGCATTCAGAGGCTTGCAGTCATTTACATAATCAAAATTAGTAATACCAGCTTTCACTATCTTACTACCAACTAATTTACTCTCTGAAGTAAGAGTTTCCCCATTTCCCACAGGGGAGAGTTCTGATGCCATGGGACTTCCTTCTTCCTCAAGAGGAGACTTACAAGGGTTTCCCTGAGTCACTGGATGGAGCAGTAAGGCTACTTCTGCACTTTTCAGTAGGATCCCAATGCAGACATCTGTTTGCTTTGCAGGTTTTCCTGTCACTGCCTCTACGTCATTCCTTAAGGTTTCCAGGAGCAATACAAGAGATTCATGGAGAAACAGCAAAAAAAGGTACTGGTAGTGATTGATCTGCACGCTTACATGTTTTTGAACATGGACAAGAACATGTACATCTGCATCAGAGGAAGAGCTTTCAGAAAGCACTCCTGAAGTCTCAGACATTTGAATACCATTGGTGAAGGGCTCTGTCTCACTGCTGTAATACTCCTTTAGAAGTTTCTTACGTTGCAATCTATTAGAGAGATCAGTAGATTCACTTTTTGGAATGTTCAAAGCTGTCTGGTTATGTGATACAAGCTCTTTTTGTGACTTTGCAAATCTTATTGGCTGGCAAATCCAAAGTGAAAGCGGGAAAGAGTCCACAAAGCTTACTGGTCGGCCTTTCCCGCTTTTCGTTCCTTCATAATCTATCCAAAACTGGGAAAAATGCATGGCCCAAACATCAGTAGCTGCAGATGTCTTTAATGCATATTTATTCAATTCTGGGATGATATAACCTTTATAAACATCATGCATTTTGGTATCTTGTTCATGAGCATGTCTCTGGAAGATTGGATGCAAAAGATTAAAATTTTTTGGGGACTTAGGAAAAGTGGTGAAAGTTCTACTGAAAAATTCGGAGTCCTTGAAGTTCTGAAACAAAGCTTCTAGATCAGAGTGTCTGCAGTTTGGTGAGCATCTGGTATTCGTAGCAATCATCTCTGAACTTTGAATGGAAAGTGCACGAGGTTGATCTTTATGAATTTCAGGTTTGTTTTCAAATGGGATGATGATCTGCAAGGAAGAAATACATTTTGTCTAGTTAAATATACATAGATTAAGAAGCTATACAATTAAAGAAACAAAATAATAGCCATGACAACTGATCCAAAGGAACATAACTATAGTTTTATGAGAAATCAAGTACAGTGACACAGAACAGGGATAAGTCAGGCTCACAGACTATGATTTATGTTTTCTCTCATTTTTAAGAAGGATGCTGTGGCATCTATATTTGTACGAAAACATAAGGGTCTCAAGGCTTTTGTTATCTGAAGGTCTTAAATTTATTTCTGCTATATTAGGCTGAAGTGGCTCATTTCTTCAACTCAAGCAGCTTGGTAGAAAGTTTCTTCAAGTGTTTCCAAAATTTACAGCTTTGAAAAACAGAGAATTATAATTTGGAGTTCAATCTGACTTGTCAGATAGGGTTTTGCACCATACTGAGTACTACAGTATTTTATTTCTATGTTAAGATACAGGCAAACAGTTAAATGTGCTAATGCAGCTAATACTTCTAACATTGCAGAATACGGATTAGGTGTTCTTGACAATTATCTGATAATCATGATACATTTGTTTCATCATGAAAATAATAATAATATACTTCAACTCCTAAAGAACAACAAAATAGTTCAGCACACTAATTTAACTTGCATATTTTTAGTGCACATTTTAAATTAAACATATTTTATGCCAAATCCTGTATCTTACATTGTTAACATGAACCTTGGCTACTCTAGTTTTGCTAGTATCAGTTACACTGCCTTCTATCACAATATCTCCATTCTGAATCTAGAAAGTAGGAGTAAAAAAATCATCCCTAAAGACACTCAAAGATGGGGGTCATGAAGCTTCTTCATTTAAATACAAGGACTCAGAAAAAAATAACCAAATAAAATAATTAACTATATGATATGTAAACATCAAGCACACTATTAAAATATTCTTCATTTGCTAGAATAAAAATAATGCTGTTAATACAGGGGTGACATAATTAATATGAATCAAGGTTTGAGGGATTTAAGAATACTTTCATTTTCTCTTAGTTTAGTAGGCTATTTGCATATAATAATTCAATATCAGATCAATCTATATTTGCAGATTTCCAATCGTTTGCTCTTAATAACTGTTTTTATTCAGTACAAATCATGTACTTGTAAAGTTCCATTAAGTATGTATCAGGAGCTTAGAAAGATAACAATCTCTCCATATGCTGGCTTTTTAGAACCCTTGAAACCTCTCCTGTGGGCACCACTGAAAAGACTCATTTTGTTCACCTCTGAACCTTGGAAACCACACAATGAAATTCCCAATGCAAACGGGATGGGTGGGAAATTTACCTACTCAATAATCTTTTTTCTTTTTTTTTTTTATAAAGAAGGAGAAGACAAGGGAAGCAAAAATTTGATGTTCAGCTGTATTAACAAGCACCACTCCTCTGGAATAAGCATACAGAGAACTCATGTACCTGAACTACACCAACAGCCAGCATGAAACAGAAAATAGTGAGAATGGGTTTTGGAGAAGGAAATAAACCTTCAGATGAACTGCTTTCTTTACTCTAGGCATTCACTAACAAGACAAAAAGAGTTTCGATATAATACAACCAGAGGAACAAGGGAGGGCCCTTGCATTAATATAGAGTACACATATTAATTTTTCACTAGTTATTTTTATTTTAGTGCTCAATTTCTTTTTAGTTCTGCTATTTCAAGTTCACTGACCACAGGGAAATACTTTGTTAGTACTCCCACTCAGGTCTTCAATACAAAACCAAAATAGCCCTAGGACACAGATGAAGGAGTACAGGAGACAAAACGTCTGTCTTCAAACCATCACATTCTGCAGAGTTTTTCAGAATAGCTTTTTTTCATTCATTTAGGTATTTATTTCTTAAGTTGCTCTGCTAACAACTTTTCAGAATAAGAGAAGAAATAGTCTTCCAAGGAACCACAAAACCCCTCCTCAGTGACAGTGTACCTTTAACATTAGTCCATCCACTCTAACATCAACATGTTCATCTGATTTTGAATTGTCATTTAACTTGTACATGGCCATGAACTGAATAAGACTCTGTTTCAAATCCAACACAAACTGGTTTAGCCAAAGAATACTTCTCTGATCCAGGACGAACTGTAAAGCATTCAGCTGGCCATACAAATTTGGACACGGAACTAAAAGAGAGAAAGAAAATGAAACCATGTGAATAAGTAAAATGTTTATGGGTTGGGTTTCGTTTGGTTTTCAAATGATTGCAAACTTACATTTTCACCAGTACTTTTCATCAGGGAAAGAACAGAAACCCACTCCTTTAGTCTCAAGGAAGACTAAATTGTTAGCAGATACCTGAAGCTATGCTTATTTCTCTCACTCCAAGCAAGTAACTGAATTTTTGAGTGTAAAAAAACTAATAGAATTAAGTCTGAGGAAAGGGAAAGAATATTCTCATTACAGAGGAAGGGCAAGACCATGGAAATTTGCTGTCCTCAAGTCCCATCCCCAAGAAATCCACTAACATTTCTGTATATAAAACAGGACCAGCCACAGTGCACATTCCTACAAATAACTCTAGTAGCTCTTTGTTGCATTTTAGATATTACTGCAATAAGTTTGAGTTCTTTTATGTAGCCAGACAGTGAAATTGCAGAAACAATATGTGGATGTTGGAGAATGAATAATTCATGTGCCAGTAAAAATGCTGCAAGTGTTTTCAGACTGAAAAACCATGTTTATAAAAAACAGTATTAATAGGAGTTTGCCAGGAGCAAGCACTGTGGAAATGGAGCAGTCTTGTGCTCTAGCCATTTTAGAAAGCCATTACCCACTGCTGAGCTTTAAGCTTCACAAAGGTGAAAGTAACACACAAAATTTATGCTTCAGTACAAACAAATAAAAAAAAAAAAAAGTAGTCTTACTAGGAAAGTCCTTTCCATCTGGGTAGTAATATTCAGTGAATTCAATATGAATAGCTGGCATTTCTGGTGGAAGATAAAGTGACTTTTTATTGCAAGAGATCAGAGCTTTAGGGGAAGAACGACATTGGTCTGCTGTTGAAACCTGTAAAAGATAAAAGATTATGTCATTAACACATGACATTTTTATGAATGATTAAACATTTGTAGTTGCAAGGTACTGTCCCTAATAAGGTAACATTCCACTGCTCTTGGGTGTAGGTCCCCAAGTACAACACAAAGTGCTCTCAGTAAGAAACACTTAACTGCCTTGTAGCAGAAATGATTTGCATAGAACAGTTTCACAAGAAAACTGTTTTAAAGGTACCAGATCCTATTCCTTCATATGAGGCAAGAGGCAGCAGGTCACTTTTAAAGGTGTTCAGCAGAAGCCTAGAATGATCTGATTTTTTATTGCAAATACTACAGCTCCTGTTTTAGCATTTATGCTTGGATGGAGTGTGTTGCCATACAGTCTGTTCTAGATAAGGGAAAGATAAGCTAGATAAGTTTATTACACACGTTAGGAAGTTCTTGTATTGTCATAAGAACAAATTCCAGTACACAAGCCAAGTCTCAAACAGTATGCAAAGCAAGGTGTTCAGCATGCACCTGGCAGAGATATGTATGCTCAGATATGCCTGAAGGTCTGCTTCACAGGAGAATCAAGACACTATGGAACAGTAATCTCCATTTCTGTTTCCTTACAATGTAAATTAACAACAATTAAAAACTAGAAATCAACATTTGATTTATATTTGACCTTAAATTTTATTGAATGTATCCTAGTTTAAAAAGTACGTTGCCAAAACAAAGCTCTTTCATTCAACAGTTAGTAGGTCAAACTGCTAGTTTGAAATTACCCAGTGTATTAATACTGAATATATGGTGATGTCTACTAGAATGAGTTTCACTGGAAATAATGAATACATGACCTTTATAAGCCTGCTTCACTCTATGTAGCTGTTTTCAAGAGGCAAACATATCTGCATCAACACACACAAAAATTCAAGTAAAATGATCTATTTAGGAAAATAGGTTTTAGGAAACTGCATAGAAATAATAACAATTTAAAAACTGAAAATGTGTTTGTGTAAAGAGGAGGAGACGAGAGCAGAAGGCAAATGGAAACATGAACAGTACAAAACAATAGCATAAAACCACTTCAGATCCAGATGAAGGCTCCTAGCAGCAATCTGCAATCTCCCACACCACCAGAAGTGATATGGCAGAAAAGTGTTAGAAATTGGAACAAGAGCAAGCAGAAATCACAATGACGAAAGACACACACTAAACATTTTTGTTAGGACCTGAAATTTAGAGTAGATCCTCCCATATCACTGCCATTCTGCCTAATGGGGATACACTCCTTCTCTATTCCACTTGCCTCAGAACGGTCCATCTGGACCACAACCAGCAACTAAAACTACTCATTCTAACAACGGGGAGGGGGATGGAAATGCTTAAAGGGTCTGCTCAAAATATCACTGGAGAGGAAGTGGCTGGAAAAAAAAATTAAAAACTTAAAAAATCTCTTAACAGTTTTTAATGTACTTTGAAAAATAATAAAAAAAGCATGATATACAAAACCACATATTAAAAATATTGGGCACATAAGATAGTACAATGAAAAGATTAAATTTAAATTCCAAATTCATAATTTGGAGAACAGTAGAACTTGGATCCAACACATAGTTGTGATAGGATCGTAATTTTAACAAAGCAGAAGCAGGTCCATAAAGGTCTAATCCAATAATAAATGGAAAGACTCATTAATTTCAATGGGCTTCATACTGTCCCTTAAAAAGCACAGTTACATAACAGTCAAGGGTGGAGTAGCCCCAGCTTTACTAACTTAAAGAAATGTACCTGATATATATTGAAATCTGCAAGTCTAACCACAATAGGACTAGACATCAGTTTGCCCTTTGGTTGTTGGGAAGATACAGAGGAAGCCCTAGATGTTCCTTTCGGTATCTGTTCCTTGCCTGTAGGAAAGAATAGTGATGGAATCATTGAAATGAATAGTCTTTTTTCGGTCATAGTTTAAATATTTCACGGAAGTAGAGAATTAGTGATGTAAACAAAATACCTGTTTGTAGGTTCTGATGAGATACAGCAGGAGGTGATTTGGGAGGAGAATCTATGACCTGATCCTTCACAGCCTGCTTAAGCAATTCAACATTGCTTTTGAATTCATTTAATAATTCTTTGGCCCATCCACTTCTGGTTTTAGTGGCATCACTATAATGCATCCAGTGATCACAGCTGTCTCCTGCAAATAAGAGAAATGGGGAAAATATTAGCTTATATGAAATTTTGCTTCTAACAGGATAACAAGTTTCCACTATTTCACAATTATTCTTCAAACTATAAGCTCATTGCATGCTGTAATTATAGAACAAGAGCAGTCATACCAGACGTTAAAACAGAAGTTATATATTCCATAAAACCAAGTCTCAGCACTTCACAAAATCACTCAGAATATAGCATTGCCAGCTGCCTTATAACACCACTAACACTCAAAACATCGAGTATCTTCAGTTCAGAGAAATCTTATGACACATTAATGTCATATGTAAGAACATGCAAAAAAATGTTCAATTGAAAAAAAAAGTGAGAGCAAGTAACAGAAAGATGTTCTCATGCTCACTTTTTCTAAGCTTATCTTTCCTGCCAGAACTGTGTCCTAAGAAGTTCCTGGTCCCTTTCCAGAAATGTATTCTTTTTGTATTGGTTTTCTAGCACCTTTATGGCACACAAACAAGAAGGTAAATTCAAGAAGTGCTGCAGCACACACAGCCTGAAAAACCAATCCCACTGGAAATTCTTTTGTTCCTGTTTTCAATTCCAGCGTGTTTTGGTTGGTCAAGCACTCAAACCTCTGAAAGAAATCGCAGTATCTTCAAATATTCCCTGTAAAGACATTCTACTAACCTGTTCAATAATAAGGATGCAATAACAAATAAGTTGTATCAGTTGGTAGATCACTTTAAATACTACCATGTGAACACTTACTTTTTTTGGGACTTAATGAGTTCTTGGATACTTATAGTAGGGATGAGTAAATATGTTTCCTATTAAAATAGGAAAATGATTCTGGAAAAAAAAAGGGATTTCAAGTCTAAATGCAAATATTGCAGCACTGAAGAAACTTTTAGGGTGGGGCCTATCACAAGAGATGACATTCTTCCCCACCCATCTTCCTCACAGTCATCTTTGTCAGTTATTCACATTTTTATAGCTAAGGAAGAAGATAAACTAACAGGAAAGAAACCAGAAAGGGAACAAAAGGACAAAGATGCATTAGACTGAAGCCCATGACACTGGGATTCTCCAAAACACGGCTAACATGGGGTTATCCCAAGCACATGCACACAAACTCTGAACGACCTACAGGACTTCGTTAGCAACACCATAGGGAAAGCTCTAATGCCCCTTCTGGGAAGTCAGTTTGGGTAGCTGCCTCTCTGAAGAGCTTGTACACTAACATATACAGCATCATGTGGGAGCAGGGCAACCACACCCCTGTATGCAGTTGCATGGCTGTGACCTCATTAGGATCACAGACACATGGCGAGACAGCACACACAACTGAAATGCTGCGAGGGATGAACACAGGCTTTTGAGAAGCACAAGAGGGCATGGAGGGCAAGACCAGTGGGAACAGATGGAGCTCAGCCTTGGGATGGATGATCAGCCAACTGAGTGTTTACAGGTTGGGAGTAGAGGACAGACCAACATGGATGATGATGTTGTGGATTTCTGCTCCAGACCATCTGATTAGGAAGATGATCAGGCCCTTTTTCTTGTCACATGCTTTGTAACGTATCCTGTCTCTTCTAAATTTTTTAGATTTCTACTAGAAATTATTTATGAGAAATGTTTTATTTGTAAGAAACACTTCTTTGGAAGTTGCTGACATTTTTTAAATAGCATTTCTTAACAAATGCTACGCAACTGAACCACTACACACTGAGATGCTTGTTCAGCAAAATAAAAAAAAAGCAGAACATTTGGAAATGGACATAAAATGATAGATTTCTATATGCGAAAAAAATCTAACAGATTGATTCTTGCAAATATCCAACTACTAAATTCTAAATATGCAATACTGCCTTCCTCTGTCAACACAAAATTCTCTTCATGTCAGAAATGTGTAAACACTGTTTTGTTGACCAAATAAAACAGTGAAAACCATTTGGCCTAAAACAGCTCATTCGCAGAAATTAAATTGGTTCCCAGGTTGTTGCTTTTGTTGTTTGTTTTTGCATATAGAACAAAGTAAAAAGGTGCATTTCAAATGGTTTGAGCACGATTATCCAAGCTGTATACATGTACACATAAATTTTTTTAGCATTCAAGCAAGATAGTTACAGTAACAGGTAATTCATAAAATGCTCTCTTTCATACCTGCTTTGTGAAACGGATAATAGTCCACTGTTAAATAGCTGAAGGAAAGCTGCATGGCCCCTCCTGTAACACGTCTGTTTGGGTCTGTAAAACAAAACAATGCTTGGCTTTGCGGACATTGCATTCAGCACATTAGTTCTCATGTTACTCTAATCCTTTAAACACCTAACAACTACTGCTTTCTTCCCCTTACTGTCTCTCCTTACAACCTCATTATCTTCCCTCAAAATCTTCATACAGATAATCTTCACTGGTTTCTAAAGATCAGCTTGTAGAATTCAGTACTCAGTCACTACTTACAAATTGCATACTGTTTTGAATGTTACTAAAAAGACAACACCTTGAAAATATATAACTGCAGTTTTTCTGAAACAAAACTTTTTACACTGAATATATGATTATGATCAGTTTTTGAAGTCAAGATTTACTTCCAAGAATACTATATAATATAATTTTATTTAATAAATATTGCAGGGAAGGGGTCTTCTGAGAATCTTCTCTTTTGACTTTTTTCACTCTTGAATTTAAACTTCATGGCCAAAAATAAAGGACCAATAAAGAGATCTCACCAGGAGTGATAAATTCCAACTGCAGTGGATACACTGTATGTAAGGAAATGCGTCTCCAGCCAGTCAACCTTATGCTCTGCTGCTCTGAAAGTGTCTTCCCTCATCAAGGAAATGCATTTGTTAAACCCTAAGTTTTTCATACTCTTCTCCAGCAGACCTTGTATGTTTCCATAAATTTTTCAGTGACTAGCCAGCTTCTTGGATATACACCAATATGTCACTCTCCTATCACTTTTAAAAGGCATGAAAAAAGTGCCTTCATTTGTCTTCTTTTTTTTCTGATTCTAAATGTGACTACATGCAATAGGCTTTTGTTAAAAAGCATCAGTACAAGATTTACACACAAAATTTTAAGGTCACAGGACACTTGTTCCATTCTTTCCATGTGCTGCAGACCATACCAAATTGTCTAAATTAGTAACACAAAGAGGACTGCTCTTTTATTAGTTGGTATTTATGAGTATTACAGAAGCAGATTGTATAGTGACCCCTTCAAGCCACAGAAATGTTGCCAGTGCATTCTTCATAATGCAGTTAACTTATAAAAGAAAAAAACCCAGCAGTAACAATCAGACTGACAGAATCAGTTCCTAGAAGACAGAAAAGCACAGAAGCTACTAGCAATCTTAGTTTTTGCACTTATTCTAAAACAATTGCATTTAATAATGAAATGTTGTCCTGACAGAGCCACCTAAATAATTTTACATGTGTCCACAGACACTGGAGACAATTCTGACTGTTCCTCTAAACTAAAGTCTCTTGATTTTATTATGTATTATGTATTATTATTGTCTCATTATTGTATTCCTCAAAATATCTCCTAAAGGTGATTATGATTCACAGACGTGTTACTTTAAATAAAAAATTACCTTTTTCTTTAGAATGGATATCATCACATATATGTAGGTCCAAATGGGAAATTACTAAGTGATAAGAAGTTTCTTTAACATCAAAATCATTAAACAATTTTACTATTGCATCGTTTTGATCAGGTGCTGCTGTTGTCTGGTGCGCTTTCACCTGCTGGGAGCTGGGTGCAGGAGCAGAGCTCTGAAAAAATATTTAGTCACATCAATTTATAATGCTTATTGTTTCTTTCAAGCTTAAGCATCCGTTTACTTACACAAAATAGTTCTTTGAAACAAGGAAAAATCTGCACGACATGCATTCCCCCTTGGATCATTACTGAGATTTAAGTGTACTGTTTTAGAATAAAGCTAAGTTGAGCTAATGGATGTGTGTCACTGCACTGCAGTGCCAATGCATCCCCCATTCTTCCAGTTCCCCACACTTCCTTACACTCCTGTCACTTGCAGCACCGGTATTTTTCTAACTTTTGTTGCAAGCTGTTCAGGGAACTAAACCAACAGTGGGCTCCTTCCTGCTAATTTAGCTCTTCAAGCTACATCACAATAGTGCCAAACATGAGTCAGTGCCAGTATCAGAGAACAGGTGAGATGCAAGCACAGGGCACTGAAGGATCGGAACCTCCCTGCTCAACAGCAGGTAACCATTAGATTGCTGTGGCTAAACTTTCACACCACATTGTAAGGCATCAGGACCAGCACAAGAACTGAACTCTCCATTACAGTACACTAACATTACTCTAAGAGATTCTCTACAACTGAGTGACCAGTAATAAATCATGTTTTATTTTATAGCTTTATCTTTTATCAGTGTACTTGTCCTGCTTCTTCACAGACAACAAGAGGTGCCTCCCCTCAACACTCACAAAGCCCAGCTGGTCTAGCCTGCTCTATGTGCTGAAGAACACCAAGATTTACATGCAGTATCAACAGCACAGATGTGCCAGCAGGAATATGATGAAAGTAGAACTGTTTTTCACTATATATTCCAATGAGAACCACATGAAGGTAAGCTCTTAATAAAAGCTAATTTTTCAGTACCATGAGAACAAATTGGACAAGCACTTTAAATCATTACGGTAAGCATATCTACCCACACATTAAGGTTACCTTAGTGTGTCCTAATTATTTAAATTCATAACCAGAAAATACTTGGAGAACAAATTTACAAAACAGTCAATAAAGAGTTAAGTCAATACAAAAGTCTAAAATCTCTGTACAAGGATAAAGAAATAAAAATTCTTTTATTTTCTGCAATTAACATCAATACACAAATTTTTGCAAAATAAAGACTATTTTATACTACAATTCATTCCTCGTGTAATTTAAGATATACAGCTGAATGAAAATGAGTAACTGAACATTCTCTAAAATAAATTAACACAACTAACCACACTGCGTTGTATTGTAGAACACCCAATAATGATACAGTGAAACAATCAATTCTCATACCTGGGCTGTTTCAGAAGCCAAGCTTTTCCTCTGTTCTGCTGATTTCTCTATGGCTTCACTAAGAGATTTGGCATACTGCACCATGGCTTTCAATTGGGAATCAGTCAAAACCCACAGCAAATCATCCAGAATCAGAACCAGTTTGGATGCCACAACATTACAGTCTTTTAACTGTAAAATAAAAATTTAAAGAAGTTGAACTAAGTACTTATATTTCTTATATTAAATACACGGGGTAAAGAAAAGCTGAATGCAAAAAGCAATAAGAAACACTTTTTATTTTAAATTTCATTCCTCTTATTACCTAAGAAGTACCTAAGATACAATATATTTATGCCTCACTCTATGTATTTGGCATGCACCAGATATTAAACTGATGCATTTCTCTAAATATAAGTAGTATAAATATTACCTGAATCTAGAGAGATAAAACAACAAGCATCATCATAAACAAAGCTCTGCAGATTAAACCATTTTATTAATAGGACCTGTATAAGGTCTTCATTTTCAAAATCTGCCTGTAGTATTCCTTGTAAACTCTACAGTCTTACCAGTTACATGTTATTATAAATTTAGTTCAGGGACTTCCACATTTGATGTGGCCTAAATTTAAAATCTTCACTATATGCATGTATGCATTAAGAGCATGAGTTACAAATTAAAAAATAAAATAAGATTTCAAACTTTTCAAGTTTACCCTTCTTTTAAGCGTGACCCTAATTTTTGATTGGTTAGTAATCAGTCGAACTGGAGCACTCATGATTTCATGCTTAGAACTCTGGATTGCATCAGCTTCTATTCTGATCATCTGCCAGTTGATTTCTTTAAAAGTCAAAACCTTTGAAGACAGAAAAAAAGAGAAAAACACCTTGATGCAATATGACAGTTTACTTGCACCTAACCCTGTGTGTATGTATGTGTACATCTGTACATGTGTACACACAAATTCACGTGAGCCATACAAACAGAACAAATACAACTCACTTGTTATTCCACTTAGAGCTGTCAGCAAGTAAAACCCTCACCCTGCTTGCCACAGAAACATTAAGCTACTTCCAAGAAGGCTGAGGTAACAAGCAGCATTTAATATACTCAGAAGAAAATAAAGGTCACGACTATTGCATACTAGGTTGCTTTTGGGAGAGGAAAAAAATGATTGTGTAGTTTAGTTTCAAAATGTTAGAAAAGAGCAGGGAGGGAAGCAAAGCTACAGGACAGGAGAGGTTTTTTTGGAGTGTTTTATTTCAATTAAAAGAAAAAGTTAAACATTGAGCACACTGCATGCCATGTAGACTGCACAAGCTTTGAATTCACTACATGGATTTCTAGAAGACACGAGCAAATGTTAGAATAATGATACAAGAGCATCAAGTACAGCTGGACACTGAAAATCAAATATGGAAAAATGAGTGACGGTCCAGCAGGAACATCATGGAGAACATCAAATGAACAGGACATCAATAGGAAAAAACAGTAATCCTAGTTTACCTAAAACTCCTTCCTACATGATTTGGATGATGGGATCAAGTTCCCTCAGTAAGTTCCAAGACAACACTAAGCTGGAACAGTGTTGATCTGCCGGAGGGTAGGAAGGCGCCAAAAAGGGATCTGGACAGTTTGGATTGATGGGCCAAGGGCAATTTTATGAAAGTGCAGTGCAAAGCATTCTGAAACACTATTTGCAGAAAAGCAGAGTACCTATCCTCCTCATACAGGAGACGCAGTGTGATCAAAAGCTCCTAAAAGAATCCTAAGGAGATTCCTTAATACATTAAGAAGGTAGCTACAGTGAAAAGCTAAATGATTACACCGTAAAAATATGGTTCAGCATATGTTATCTTCAAAGTACAGCACTGGTTTTGGTTTTTCACCTTTTCATGCAATTTACTGCTAAGAAATCATTCTCTGTAATTTCTAGAAATTTGTTTCTGGTTTTTGTTGCACTAAAAGGAACACTCCCCCAGGGAAAGCTCTGTTGTGTACAGGTCAACTGTTCTGAATACAATTCTTCCTAAAAATCACAATATCAAAAAATCTGCCAATACAAAACTCCATCTAGTCAAACTTTAATTCTTCCCATTTAGACTTCATTAATATGGGAGCATCGGCATACAGATAAGCTGCAAGAAAGGAAAACTGTCAGAAAAATAGTTTTCAATTTCTTACTTTTGTGGTATTTTTAACTGATATTCTCTTGGGGTTTCTTTCCCTACATAAAAATCAACTACCAGACTCCTTAACTCTGAGTAAGCTCTATTTGTTTCAGAATAATCATCTCTAAATAGGCATTCATGGGCAAAACTTAAAACACCTCCTTATCCAAGGCCAGACGTATGATGCTAAAATAAGTCTCCTTGAATACAATATTTAGAATCAACCTTGCACTCAGTATACATTTTACTTTGGTTACCTGGGAGAAGGCAAGTAAATCAAACTAGCACTTCCATGTACTATTCTCCCAGACAGTAGAAACATATACACTTTACTGCTATTACTTTTTTATATATACATAGGATTTAGGTATTCCAAGAAAATAATTGCACAAGAACTTAACTAAAATTCATTTGAAACTGCTTTAGAAAAAGAAAATCCTTATTAGGCAAACCCTCACAAGCAAATAAATAACCAGCTAATACCTTAAAAATATAATTGTTGTTATTATTATTGCTATTACTACTAATAACAACAACAATAACAGAAACAGCACAACTTCTTATTCTTCCACATTTAATATACCATTCTTTGTTCTTTCAGTAGTCTTCAAGTCTGGCTCAGTTTGCATCTTAAAATAATTACAGTCCTGGAGAACGTAAGAGGGAAACCATACACCTGCTCGCCCTGGTCTTTGTTCCTGCCTAAGCATCCACGTTGGCGATTTGATCTGACTCACATCCACCATTTTTACATATTTGTGTTCCTAGAGGACAACCGAAATTACTAAGCACAGAGTGTCTCCATTCCCAGTAACAGCATGTTCTCTACACTGTAAAAGGTTGCAATTCAACTTCCTCCTTTACCACAAAAACAAGGGAAAAAGGTTAGTAAAAGGTATTATTTACCTCTCCACGTTGAGCTTCTTGTATTCTGGTAAATCTAAGGTCAGCATGTTCCCAGTTTGCATTTACACTATATATTCTCAGCTGGGAAAGTTCAAATGAAGCATTAAAGGCTTTTGCGCCAATCCTTATTATAATGGAGTTCACAGAAACTGAAATGCCTTCTACCACTTTTTCAGCAAAGCCATATTCACTAAAAAGTGAAATTCCAACATATTAAATATAAACTGAGTGAAAGGGCACAGAATTAAACAGATGAAATAAATAATGAAACAGATGTTAAAATAAATGAAGTTACTAATGTATTCTACAGTTAGCAACTTTTGCTCAATATACTTGTAGTTTACAATAATATCCACTCTGTGATCCTAATATCTACATAGTTAAAGAACATATATTTGACCAAGCTCAATCTACACAAAGTGTAACAGTTAATGCAATCCTTCCATGTTAAATTATATGGATATATGTATTATATGTTATTATACATACATAAAAATAGCAGTCTACATCATCATGCAGAAATCTTACTCTTCTTTATGTATACATAAGGAGTAATTAATGTCAAATTAATTATTTGACAATTCCAGTCTGGTTAGTATTTATCTCTCTAAGCTAAATTATTTTGTCCATTAAAAATAGCAACTTTCATGTATTTAAAATAGTATAAAGTATTTGCTTTATTTTGTTCTATAAAGAAAGGCATCTCAAATGGTGGCTACTCTTCTACAGGAAATCAACATGCATTCCAGTATTAAAAAAGATTAAGCAGTTGCAAATAATTTTTTAATAAAAATTTTATACATTCTGAATGTTTTAGATTAGTGAATGGAAAATTGAATATTAAATATTATTTTAACATCTAAAAATTTTTGCTCTTTTGTTTTCTTGGGTTTTTTCTGCTTGTTTTAAAAGAACAATTTGTGTAGTTTGTCATTCCTTTCCTTTTTACAACTTTCATTCTACACAAAATCTCTATGGCACCAGTTTTCAAGCTGTACCTTAGGAGACAGAGAGGCCCATGGACTACTTCTACACATTGCACAAAAGTTAAAACAAGAAAAGCAATTGTATGGTCAAATTTATTTCTCTGTATATAGGTCCCTGTGACCACTGAAAAATGTTTTAGGTCCATGTAAAGGAAACGATTGAGGGTGTGGAGAGATGAAAATCACTTACGTAATCCTGAGTTGCCCACAAAATTGTTTAAATTTTGGGCTACACAGAGTGCATGAAATCTCTCAGTAAGAATTGGCTGATACGATTAAGAACATAGAACTTTAAAACTGCACTAACAAATAGCCCTTAAAACTCTTCAGACAAAAAAAAATGAAAAAGAAAAATGTTTAAAACCCACATGAACATTACATATATTTTCCAAAAAGGATGAAGGCAAGATATCATTAATTTTTAAAAAATTTAGTATCAATTAAACTTAGTAAATATCTGGCATAGCAGTTGCACCCACATGAAACATATCTTGCAAGCTCCATACCTACTTCACATGTTCTCTCAAGGCTTGGGTCTGGATAGTTCCATTATCACTACACTACTTCATACACAAGCAATAAAATAAAATTTTGGAGGAGATGGGAATGGCAAGCTGCAACCCTGTATACTTCTGAAAATTTGCAGTCAATCTGTTTTATATATTTCAAAACCTTTTCTGACCAATTACATGTAAGTACCATCACTGACCTCTGTCCAGATGCAGTTGCGATAGGAGAGGGTCCATTAGGGGCACGTGGCTCTTCACATGTGCTCATTTCCATTACAACTTTATCCAAGCACTTGAAAAACAAAACAAAAAAACCAAAAAAAATTGGAGACCTAAGAGGTAACAAAGTAAATAGACAACATATGAAGAACAAAAATCCAAACAAAAAAAGGTCACTCGAGAACTTTTTCTGAAATATACATACAAAATTTCTTACCATGTCAATTTTTCCATAAACTTTTGAAATGCACTCAAATTATCTTTTTTAACTTTTTTTAAAATTTTGTGAGTTTTAACACACATCCCCAGTCATATATTGTATCACGAAATTCTTGATCCCTGAATATTATTTATCCAACACATACATTTTCAAAAACTGCATTTCAAAATGGACATGCTTTAATGTGTAGTTATCTGACTTTTCTTTCTATATGGCTGTTCTTTCAATGAAATACTTAATGCAACCTGATTCAAAGCACAGAAGTTAAGATTTAGTCCTCATCTAATTCTAACTTTCTACCACCTCTTCGCAATTCCTCCATTTATGCTCTTAGACAAACACCAAAAACCCCTTTGTCCTCAATTTTAGATTTTTCATGGTTCAACCTGCCCTAGCTACTAGACTATTATCATATTGTGTTAATCACGCCTCTTGTCATAATCTGCTTGCTCCACATTTTTCTGTGCTACTCTTATCCATGAAAATCTGACTACAACCAAAAAATTCATGAACTGTCGAGTCTGGATTTATTTATACTTCACTGTATTTTGATGCTTAAAGGGAAGCAATAGCTGTTAACAGTAAATTGGACATTTAAAAATTATTTTTCAGCTGTCTCAATGATTATCTTGCCTTGAAAAACAACAACAGAGGAAAAAAAACCAAGAAAAACCCAATCCCTTAGTTTAAGGACAGTGAGGGGAAGCCAAGAGTTCTCCTAGTTATTCTAACATTTTTGGATGTTTGACCACTCTTTCAAGAATTCCCTTTACTACATGACTAGTGCAAAGAACAGCAGGACAGTGATTCAAGGAGCTTGCACAATATAAATAAGAGGTAATGAAGAACGCCTGGATGCAGATCTATGTCTTTTCTCACTGGCAACTGCTGTACTTGGATAGAGTAAAACCTGCTGTGTATCATCCTTGGGGCCCAAAATAACTCCTCAAAACTATCTTGTTTATCATATAAAACCAGAACTGGGTTGTGAGCAAAGACAACAGTATGTGCCACTGTGTTAACAGACTGATTCTCACAAAGGGCAACTCAGCCCAGTGAAAATCCCTTTGGCAAAACAAGTGGGTTCTAGTTACCGAGTAAGCTGTGCAAACAGACGATGCTATTCCAACTTAATTAAACTCTCAGGAGCAAAAATACCCACCCTCCCCTGTCCCTGTCAAAATACCAGAAGTTCAGTGATGTAATGAAGGGCTCAGGTTTAGCACTTGGGCCACTGAATTCACTTTCCTTTAGAAATCAAAAAGGCTGTTGTACAATCGACCACTGAATAGTGAATTTTTGTTACCAATTTAATGCACTTGTTCAAGGAAACCTTTATGTAAAAAAGGTTACCTTGAAAGTTATCTTAGCCTCAAAGAGTGCTAACGTAAGCTCAATAGGAGCAAAGCAAACAGCGCCTTGCTGCCGTAGGTCAAAGTGTGTCATGTTTAAGAATAGCACAGCTTAAACCGATTTCCTAATTTGGCAGTTGCATCTCACAACCAAGAGGTTGAATCATCCCCACCTCGGCATTACCAGACTTTAAGTTCTGGGTGTCAGGAAGAAGCAGTACAGACATTAGTACATTACAACTGGGTCACTAGCAAATGCATCAATTATTTAAAACAACGTCTTTCCCAAGTCTGATTCAGAACGAAGGAATTACAAGCATATTCACTGCAAGACTGGGAAACATGACAGCTAAAGGAACGTTCACTCTTAAGCAAATGCAACTAAGAAAGTTTACTCATCGTCAAATGAATTACTTCTGGTGCTACCACAATTGTTAGTATATTTAAAAAGAAAGAACAAAGCAAAACAAATGCAAGAATTAACATTACTTCTAATTGTTGTTGAGCTATCTACACGTTTTACCTCCTATTTATATCCAGGCTGAATCCTAGGTGGTTACAAAAACCCTATAAATGCTATGTATGTCAACCTGCTATAGCTGAGATCACTGTGTAGAGTACAGACATAGAATTGAAAAGTCCCTAGAAAAGATAGCTCCAAAAGAGAGGTGGGAACTTGTAAAAGGGTTTAGTTGGACAAATAACTACCCTTCAGGTAAACCCAAATTGACACGTAATGACTAAAAACCTGACAGAAATAAGCTAATGGTCAAACATTACAGTGATTACACCAAAGCCACAGATTAAGAAAACAAACCTACCAAGGAAAACATTAAGGCATTTTCCCTTGATCGGCTGCTACCCAGAGGACACTTAGTAAAGGCCTGTTAATGTTTCAGTTATTTCTAGAATCACGTCAAGAGAACTATATAAATATTTGATATAGATTCTGCTACACACAGTATATTTCAGAACTCACCAAAGAGATGGGATGTGTTTTCAATTTTGTCCATGGTATCTGCAAGAGAAAACAGTATTCTAAAGCAAATTAAATATTAAAAATACAGTAAAATAAATCACATAGAATGTGTTTTAGGCATACAAGTTATATTTCTAACTTCTGAACTCAGCATATTACTTTCAAAATCTTAAGTTTATCTGAAAATACTATATGGTAACTTTATGCACACACTAGATGTTAAAAATTCTGAACTTCAAAATCTACTTATCACTGAGCAGAAAAACAGAGGAGCAAAGTAGAATCTGTCTCTTTAATAGTGAGTTGTCAAGCATCACTGCCTTACACATTCTTTCCTTTAAAAGGAAAGAAAATCTACATTGCCTTTGTAGACCTGATTGCATGCCTGCAACAAAACATCAAGTTCACTGCATTCAGAAAAAATCAGAACAATCTGCCATCAGGGGAAGCAAAAGCAAACAAAAAACACCAAAAAACCCTAAACAAACCCCACCAAAAGACTTAGGAAGTGCCAGTGTTTGACCACATTGTAACTTCAGTCAAGACCGAGCCATCCTTCATTTCCTAATTCCACATAAGTATAATGTGGTACAGATTATATACATTGTTTCAATCATTAGCAGCCACAATGACCAAAAACGCAGTATCTACTAGATTTACTGTGTTTCCACATTCGCCACAGAGACCCCACCCTCAGAAAGGTATTTTTTGGAAATGGGAACAGAACAAGAGGGAAACCAATAAATGAACAGGAGTGAAGAGAAAGAGAATAATAAATAATTATGATAGACTAATCACCATGGACAAATACAAACTTTTACTTCTACCTCATTTTCAAAACATGCAGGAATAAATTCTACTCAGAAAGAAAAAAAATAATTAAAAATAATAGCTCTTATTTTCATCATTTCCAGATGTATTTTATGTCATCACATGAGAAACAATAATTAGGAAGAAATTATTGCTGATAACATCTTGGTTGTTCTTTAAAATTTTATTAAGCACTTACCACAATTTCCTATTAATACAAAGTTGCTCGAAAGTTTACAGAGAGAGAAGGAAAAGAAGAAAGATTTGATTAATTACCATTCCAGCACAATAAATTACTCACCCTAATGGATGCTTTATTACAAAACACCTTGTTTATAGCCAGCCATGTTGGAAGATCAAGCATGTTCTGAAGTACCTCTTGATCCAGCTCTAAATTGGTCAGCTGACCTTCCCCCTTTAACGTGCTCAGGTTGATCTTGTCAGGTGAGAGATTTTTGGTGAACCTAAAAACAAACAAACCTTAAGTAAATACATATAAAGCAATCAAAGCTATCCTGCATATCAGTGACAATTTAACTTAAAGCAATGGTCTGGGGGGGGAAGAAATCATCTTAGGTTCTTAGATAAATTTCACCCTAGAAAGAAATGGTACGATGGAATTGATTTGTCCCTCTAATATTTTTCATCTTATTAGCTCAACTTATAAATGCATAAACAAAAATATATTATGAGATATCTTCCAATTTTTGCATCACCCAGAATAACAAATGATCCTTGACTCAAACTCTTGATTTATTTTAAACTATATGAAGTAGAATTGAATCTACTTCACTCTTCTTTAATTTTTTGAAAGGAGAAAAAAATCCCAAACCCCTAAAATTACTGTCATAAACAGTACCTTTCTATATATCTAGTTAAAATCGTCCAATTAAAAAGTTTTATTTACAATATTAATTAGATTTAGTCATAGAATTTAATGACAAATTAGAAATACACATACACACACATAGCAGTATGAGGTATATAAAACATTGGAAGAAAACTTGAAAGCTCAATATGATATCCATGTGGTAAAAAAGTGTAACTATTTAAAAGAATACATATAAATTTATTTATATTTCAAAGGCACTAGAATTTGTTGATACAATACAACAATCTGTGTGACTGTATCAAATGGTTCACATCCTTGTGAGACAACATGATAGAGCCCATGGGTTCTCTACCTTCAAACCAACAGCTGTAGCATTAAATCTACCACAGGCTAAGAACGGGCTATACTTAACCACACTTTCAATCTGCCATGAAAAATTGTTTCTGCTCATGAATTGCATCTAGTTTTACAAGATTAGTAGAAAATACTGCTGTTGGCATTATGCTTTGTGACTTTTCCCACCTAAATTTCCTGGTACTGCTATTCTTCAGGCAGAGAGCAAAGGGATTTGTCTGTCCTCAGTGACAAAATTTCACCTGAAAGCAATGTCCCAGGAGGTGCAATTCCAGCATTTCCCTTCTATTCAAGAGACCAACTTCTAACTGAACTACAAGGTCCTCATTAAGTCTGATACTGGGGGAGATGGTGGAAGAAGATGAAGAAGGTCAGCAAGCTTTTCCTCTTAACAGTTACCAAGTAGAGCTTGAAACAGAGCAGGCATTTTCTGAGTCCAACTGCCTTACTCCATTCCTGGGATTGTTAGCTTTGGAAATGCATTTACCTAGCCTGACAAAATGCCAGTATTATGTATTTGCAAATAATACTAGACGTGTTTCTTACGACAGAAGTGCTGCAGTTGTTACTGTATTGCTTACAAGGCATAAGTTACCCACAAGCAACAAGATTTAATCTGTGAATAATATAGTTTAATAATTTCAGTACTAAAAATACATTGAAATAAGGCTATTGATAAATGTATTTTCCTTGGCAACTAATGTACTTCTAAATGCTCTGTTTAGAAACATTATGAGGGGAATAAAGGGCTTGAATTATTTTGTTTTCTGGTTACTCCTTTTTCCTTCTTTCAACAAGAAAGAATGAGAAGAGCTAAATAACCTGCCTCATTACACAACCTATCAGTAACTGCAAAATATAAAACTTCCTATCTCAGAAACCATTGCAAAGTCTCATCTGGCTCAGGTCATACACAATTCCTAGAAGAAAAAAGCAGCCATTGAGTGTTTTCAGTCACATTGTAGTACCTCTCACTCTTGACTTTCTAGATAAGGGTCAACATAAGAATTACAAAGTGGTGTTACTTTAAAGTCACATTTACCCAGCAAACACAGAAACATTCTGCCATTACACACACACATGTACACACAAATCTCCTGAGACTCGTGTTCTGTGAAAGAAGTCCCCCTCAGAGTTCCCTGTTGCTCAGCCACACCAGAAATGCCTCTCAGCTTGGGGACAGATCTAAGCGTTATCGTGGTCACAACTGCAGACACATCACAGTGAAACACACAGGACCGACAGAAAGAGGTTTTCAAACTTCACAGCAAGAAAGATATCAAAATACCATTAAGGAGGAGAATGGCAACAGCAAAGCCAATTTTGAGTTACTTTCAATTTCCTTCAAACAAACAAAATAGAAGCCAGTCTCTCTCAAAACGGAACAGAAGGACAGGGAAAAAATACAATAGGGGCCATCACTTTTCTATGTATGTATTTTTTTAAATTCTTTCAAGAGTGTTGCTTTGAATTTATTTCCTCTCCTGCAGTCAGCGAAAAGAAAAATGTTTTAAGGGCTGCTTCATTCAGAACAGACAGACATAAGAGGATCTCCACTTGCTAAGACTGTACCCTTCATGTCAAGAGTCACAGAAGGAAAGTCTCAACAGGTGAGCTGTGAGAAGGTATTTCAGGCATAGGCACCTCTAATAGCAGGTGTCTTCACTCCACTTCCACAACTGGATGCTGAGGAGACTGTGGTATTTCCCCAAACCCATAGCAACTTCGTAATACACAACAACCACATCTGCTTTAACCATCTGCTTTGTCCAGCATCAATTTTCCACTGAGGATGCAAACACTTTACTTACCTATGCCAATTCTCTGCTCCTTCTAAATTCAGCTATTCCATATAATACACTTTTGTTTGTCTGTTGGATAATTTCAGCACTTTAAAACCATTCCACACCATTTAATATAATAGGAAAACCTTATAGTTTTATACAGTGCCCCCAAAGTTAAAACACTAAAAAAAATAAGCTGGCCTATTTGGGCAGCTAGCCTTGCAATCACATACCTGCTAGTTAAAATTTATAAGAATTCTGATCTTTGTGCATAAAATTGAAAGAAGAGCCAAATTACAAGACCAACATCATTTTGAATTAAAAACTAAAGAAGTCCTTAGGGCAACCACAAGTTTCAAAACAGTACTGCTCTAGGATCCCACGGATATCAGACCAGGACATGCCCCACAGAGCCAGAGGGCTTTGACTTTTCTTTCTGGTGTGCTTCACACTCAGCCAACCAAGACTCGGGGAGAAGATGTACCACAGACACACTGTTGTCTACTGCAAGTTCCAGTGAACTTGCCATGAAGCTGGTATAATCATCACTGAAAAGATTGTTACCCAAATACAATCTGTAATTTAGTATTTTAATACTATTAATTCTTCATTTTATTTTTAAATTAAATGTCAATACTATTCTAAATATTCTGGCGTTGGAGACTTTTTCTAATATTTATTGCTAGGCAAAATCTAAGGAGGCAGCATGGCTTTAGAGGTTGGCAAGTTTTCTCTGTATCTAAAAAACTTCCGCAACTCTTAGTACTGTAACCTAAAATGCTTAACTGCCTAAACTTCAAGAATTTATTAGACTATCATATTTATCATACATTTTTATGTAAAGCAGAGAGGTAATTCCCATAAAGTTAGGACCATGTAATTCTGAATACAAAATAATTAGAAATCTTCGGTTGCGTCATGATGTTTCATGATTAGAAATCCCTGATACAGCAAAAGCAATTAAAATTTTCTATGAGTTTTTCATTTAACTACTCAGAACCAACAATGGGCCTGAGTTCATGATACACACACATTCTTCTCTCTGACCAGGCACGTGCAAACAGCCCCCCTGCCAGCTTGCCATTTGTTTTTTACCCTGGTGTTCATTCCTTAGAATAAGTTAATTACACCCTAAAACTGGGAGCAGAGGTCTCAACAACAGGGCCATTTCTCTGCACAACATCCCATGAACTTCTGACTGATGCTCCTTTTCTAGGGCACAGACCAATTGTTAATATCCACGACTCAGTGCAGGACAGAGAAAAGTAAAAAACAAGGGCAAGAGGAATGGAAAAAAAGGTCATGGTTGAGTTCACCAAAGCTTTCTGTTACCTTGTTTTGCTGTGTCAGTAAGATATCACTTTTACTGAGACAATACAGACTTGGTTTACTAATAACACAAGATATTCTTAGCAAAACTGTTTTCACAGATTGAGTTTCAACTTCACAAACTACACTTCCTTTCTCAAAACATATCTGAGGTTTGAATTACTATGTGATAGTATGGATTTCAATATAGTTTTAATATTCAATTTTATAAGTTGAATAATGCTGTAAAATATTTAAAGTTAAAATGCAAGAATCCAGAAATATGAATTTATCAATATCACAAGCAGCCTGCCATAGCTCCTTTGGGTACATCTACACACACATGCACTAAATCTTGCTATGCAGTTACAGATAGATGGTTCAACTTTAATTTACAAAGTACAGACTAAGAGTTTAGTGAAAAGTGTAAAAGACTGTACAGTAACAGTGCAGTATTAAGAATCAAAGAGTAAGTTACAATCAATGTATTTTGTCAGGACCACAACAGTTCTTTCAGTTCTTTCCCTCTAAAATAATTCAAAACCTACAAAAAAGATGTATTTATTTCCTTGCCTAAAATATTTATTTTCTAAAGATTCGTTTGTAACACCACAGGCTTGAAGCTCTGAATGTAGCACTCCACCATGCTGACAAAAAAGATGGCCAAGAAGTTGAAAACAGAAACAAAAAAACCCCCAAGAACAGGTAGAGAAGATGGGAAAACACTTTTCTGAAGTCACAAGCTTATGGTTTGTATAATGAAGGCCACAGACCATACGAAGCTTAGAGCAGCGCTCCCCGAAGGTTTGGAGCGAATACCAGATGCCTTGCCAAGTTTAACAACAGAAACTCCAACCTCTGGATTTAGTAGAGAAATAACAGAAGTCTGGATCATATTTGGACACAGATTCTCAGCTGTTTTGCACATCTCCGGATACAACCGCTTTCCCCAGCTCTACCGTGTGCCTTCCCTGCTTTTTAAATAAAATTTCCTCAGCGATATGATTCTAAATGTATGCTCTAATCATGACAAACTATTAAATCACAGTATGTGCTACGAGTTTTGCTTATCTTCTTCTTATGAACTCAAACTGCTTTAACAACAGGCTCTGAAAAAGGGAAGCATGACCTACTAAGCATTGGCAACTGGATCAATAATAGAACAGCAGAAATGGAACACAAAGATAACTGGGGTTTTTTTTTTTACTGTTTCACCTGGCTGAACCATGTTATTTGATCACTAAAGAACATTACACAATTTCTGAAACAAGAAAAATGGTCTTTTTCAATCGAGTTTCTCAGGACAATGTTTGCTTCCCCCGACTCTAAGTAACAGAGTGAAGGAGGTCTACTATCAATCATCTCATTATACCACTCCAAATTTTAAGACTTCAAGTAGAAGAGGAATAGAACTAACTCTCTGTCAAATCTGCCCCAGAAACAAAGTATTGGGATCAAGAGTGTATACTGTTATAATTGAGTTCCTCTCATCCAGCATAACACCACAAAGCATAGCTGATTTTCAATAACTGGCTTGATCTGGAAAATAAATAAATCTAAATCCCCCCAGCTTTAAGTAAGAAAAAAAAGTTACAGCAAATAGCATGCTGCAGGCAACATAATGATTTCCTCTCCCATATTCTCTTTGCTGGAGCCAAAAGAAATATCACTGTCTCAAGGAAAAAACATGACATGTAAATTCTGAGTTCAGGAGCATTGCTGTACTTTTTCCTGTGGCAGATCTTCATTATATAAGTCCTAAGTATCAAAATTATTAGATCTATTTAGATGGCAGCAAGTCCCATATAAGACAAAGACTCCCTAGATTAAAATACAACTCCACATACCAGCAACATTAAGCACAATGACATTCAGAAGAGTTTTGATCCAAGTACAACAGGACAGAAAAGGCGAGACCCACTATCATCACACATGATTAAAGATCAAGCTGCCATTAAGTGAATGACAGACTGACCAAAGACAGTCTTTACAGATGCAACAAGTGATTGACCTGTATTGAAAAAGGAACTAATGAAAATTTTGCAAGGAACGTGATACGCCAGGGGAAAAAAACCTCCAAATTTAAAAGAACAAACTTCTGTAAAAGATGTCAATTTCAATCCTTTAAAGCTAAGAAACAAGACTAGAATCAGGCAACTGATATCTGCTCTTGGTACTTCAAAAAACTTCAACCAAAAAGCATCACAAAAATGCTATAAAAATTAATACAACAGTAAAGGCTTAAGGTTAGTATTGATCAGAAGACTGCAAGAGCAACAATATCACATATCTCACTGTCCAAAGGATATGCAGAAAGCCAAAAGCACTGAACATATTTAGTAATGCCCTAGAAAAAGTTGGTGAACTGTGAAGTACCAAAAACCTTTGAATGAATCCTGGCTGTTCTAGGGATGCTTTAATTTTAGTGAAATGTATTAAAGTAGTATTTCACCTAGCAAGAAACCATTAGCTGTGCTTTATGTAAGCTTAGGAGTAAAAAACTTATAGCTCCTCAATCTATGTTAAAACATATAAAGTTGACAGCATACAAGTCACATTCATCAAGTCCACAAAAAATTGCCCTTCTGAGGAACCCATGACAGCAACAAGTGGCTTTGCAGCAAGAGCTAATTCATTGCTGATGCAAAGATAATCATGATTTGAAAATATAATTCATGGAAACTACTGGGTTCCAAGTGAAAAACAGATTTTTAGGAAATAAAGAGGGAAGATAAGAAACAATTGATGAAAAATTGTGTGAGATACATAAAGGTTAAAGTACTTCTGTGTATAAAAAATGAATGGTAAGTAGTACTAAATATCACCACAAAATATGGAATGTCTTCATCTTGGACACTATTTCCATTTCTGGAAATACTAATTTTATAAATTAAAATTTATAATTTTTATTATAAAAATAATAATTAGTGTTATTTCTTTAGCATGAAAAGTTAATTGGATGCTCATTTACCTTAATATAGGAACAAAAGCATACATGAAACTAAAAGGAACACTTTGAAAGCAAGTAAAAGGAAACACTAATTGCAAAACATTTTAATGTCCATGAAAACATCAGACTAGAATACAGTACCAAAATCAAAAGCTCTAAAGAATTAAAAAAAATTCAAAAATTAAGGCACTTGTAGAAGGGTTTTTGGGGACAGGTAACACCTTTTATGTTTACAGCATAGTAGGATTGACTAGACACACTCTGACACATAAAACACTTTAGTTCTTTATTAATATTAACAGTACATTAAGCTGAAAATAAGCACTAGTAAGGATACATCGTAATATTTATGGAAAAAAATTCCTCCCACAAACAATGGCACTCTCACATTATGCACCAGAAGAGCATTGCCATAAGAGCACTGTAAAGCACCACCACTGTGAGCCAGTGGGTGACCAATACACAAGTCCAGAGTGGAAGCAACTTTGGTGGTGTGAGAGGCTATTCCTCCAGCTATCCTCCAGCTTGTATCCAGAAGTCATCTGTGTCAGCAATGTGTCCTGCATGGATTCCCAAATAGGATGCAGTTTTCTCCTACAGGACGCAGAAGTCCTTATCAGCAGTTTAACTGCAAGGGTTACCATCCCTCATTCCGCAACCAACAGGGAATCACAGGGGACTCCTAAATGACAATACCAACTGCAGCAGCTACACCTGCCACCACATCTTTCAAGTACACACCTCACTATCTGTGACGCCCAACTGGCACCTACTCACACCCTCCAACATCAATTTGTATACAAGAAAGGTATCACCCCTTTACCTATTGGTATTGTGGCCACTCCATACAAATGCCCACATGCTTTACCTAATCTCACCTTGAACATTTGCAGAATTGTCAGGTGTGTATTTGGTGTCCGATTTCAAGATGGAGAACCCTCCATGGCCTGTTGGATGTCCAGCATGGAGAGGATCTGCATCACCTGCTGCAGAGCACTTTCTGAAGGTGCTCAAAGCCCAAACCTCTGGAGCAGGACAGGGCATTCCCTTGTTTACACACCCAGCCTGGACCTACTGCTCTCAGGCTGGCCATGAGTTATAGCACACTGGACAAGTCCAAAATGCCACCTACAACCCTATAGCTTCAGGTGGGACTTTTCAGGCTACTATATAGGACCTCAAGCACCTATCACTCATCACGCTTTTTGACCTATCATAGTCTAAAGACAGATCTTCTTTTCCAGGGAAATCACTAATTAGGACCTTCGCTCAACAAGCAACCCATTTTTGTGTAATACATCCGGTGCAGTGTCACACCACCCCCTTATCCATCCCATCGTAGGAGCCCTGAATAATATATCTGCTTTGCTGACACTCTCCAAATAATTGCTTCCATTTCATCACAATACAGAAGGACTTTAGCATGGACTCCTATCCCAGGTGACTTCCTAAAGACATCTTAGTACACTCCTATTTGTTTCAAGACCCATTCCATACTTCTCAAATATTGACATCCCCACCAAGTCTCTTGACGGTACATAATGCTTCTCCTAGTTAATTCTGTAATAACACATATAGGACATTATTTTCTTTCTATTTAGAAAAGCTGTATTGCTTGCTTTTTGGGTACAGGCAGAACTGAGACAGCTGCTGTCATCAATGGTTATTATCTAATTATGTGTCATGAAGCAGATCTGCGCAGACACAGCCAAGCACTGTGCATAAATGAGGAGCTTGCACTGCGTGAATGATAATCATCCTGCAAGTAAAATATTGCTAAAGCAGTTTATCTTCCATTTCTGATAAACCCTCACACAGACCAATATTAGCTTTTCTATTCCATGAGTCTTTTCACATCAAGCAGAGAAATGGCCAATATGATCAAACCCGAAGAACTTTATTCACACATGACAATCCTACACGTCAGGCCTTAATGATATGTTGAGTACAAGATAACCTAAAATCCTGAATATATCAAACCATACATTGCAATGTCTATGCAACTTCCCCGTTGCTGGCAGCAAAAAAACCACCTCAGTTTGCTTATACTTGATAACTATTAAATTCCACTTAAAATACAACATTCTGTACCTAATGCAAAAAAAAAGCCATTTGATGAAAAATAATTTTAGAAATTTAAAATCAAGAAATGATGATACAGTGTAAAAGCATAACACCACCTGCTTTTTGGAAACTGCATCATTTATTTATATGATACTAGCAAATATCTTTTTAATGCTAACCGATCAGATTTCACAACAAAGTGAAGTAAGATCTTTTGATAAGATATTAACTATAAGAACTCTTCTAATTTAAAAAAAAGAAATAAAATCAGTAATTTTCTTCTGTAAACTAGGTAAAGAGCTGACTGATATTTCGAATATATCAGTACAGAGGTAATACACAATAAGTTATGAAAAGGAATTAAGTAGATGCAAATGATAAACAGTAAATGTCACATAACCTAAAGATATTGGGAAATACCCAGATTACATTTAGAAAATATACATAAAGGTATGTTTATAATGGGATTGCTGATTTAGTTCACAAACCAGTTTTGCAAATTTAGTTTAGGACTTATAAAAACCCCAAAGAAGCCAAAACACACAGCTGGATAGCAAACAATTACCTTTTGCAGAATTTTAAATTACAAGAGAAACAGGAGTGGAAATCCAAGTAACATTTTACAGAACGCACTTAACTCCTAAATTTATATAAATACATACCACCTCTTACATTTACTCTACAAAGGCGGGAGAGGGGAAGTTACCTGAGGGCAAGGTATTCAGACATAAGGCCCCTACTCCTGGTGAAAGCAAGTGGTCAGTTGCCACGGCTTCTGAGAAGCTTCTGGTACTCATTTTGGTAGTAAGGATATTCACAGCAAGCCAATCTCCACCAGAGCCAGCTGGGATCGCTGCAGGGAACGGGACACAGGGGACACACAAGGGATCAAGTTCAAAGGGAAAAAGGAGTGATACAATAATGTAAGAGAGTTTTAGCTGAAGATAACTGCAGTTACAACAGTTTGTTACACATCATGACGCTACAAAACTGTGTAAAACACTAGATTCCCATGACAGCATGCCTTGCTGTCTGATCCTACAATACTGCAGCCCTGTTTAAATGAACAGTTTATGAAGAAAATTTTAATCATGCAGAAATGCAGCCAAGTGGTTTAAGAGATACTCAGTTAGTACATTTGGAAGATGAGAAGGAAGATAGGCCAAAGATGCAGCATAAGAGGGTTTTATTTTATTTTTAAATGGGAGACAAGTCCTCAGTTTTGTTTTGCCCAGCCTGAGATTCTTCAACCCACATTATTTGTTCCTATTTACAGTGCTCTGCCTCAGCTATTCAAAATCCACACTAAAGAAGCCTGACCCTAGAGATGTGGGGGAATGGGACTTCTGGATTTGTTTTTGTGGTTGGGGTGGTGCTACAAAGACCTGCACACGTTTGGCAGTCTGATTTTGCAGGCAATAAAATTTTAGTATAATAAGCTCCTCAAAAAAAAAAAGTTCTCTGTTAAAAAGTTCTACTGTCTTCACTTCAAAGAGATGCCTCAGCTGAAATATAACTAATTCCTACACTCTTACCCTTTTGAGTGCAATAAAACCCAAACATGACAGTGACCTTGGTAGGCAGTTTGTTGGGATATCTGAACAGCATTTAAGAGATTTATCACTAAAGTGAATTACAGATACCTAGTTACAAATTACTATTTTTCTCAGGTCTCCAGACCCCCGGCAACGGAAGAAACTACAACATGAAAACTGTTCCAGAAGTAGGCAACTATGTAACTTTCAGGTTCCTGAGTAGCTCCATCCAAATGTTGCTTCCTGTGGAGTCAGAAGCAGCAAGTGTCTCCGCGGGAAAAAAAAGCTCTGGTGTTCTCAAGCTACGTGGTAAAGATGCACAGCAGAGCTGCCACGAAATCTGTGCTAGGGACATTCTTCTTCCAGCAAGGCTCACACATCCATCTGGGGGAGGCTGGAAGAACTAAAAGGCACAGCCTAGCTGGAGCTCTTTCCTCTCCTGTTTTTTCTCATCAAAAAAGGAGACGATGAAAAAATCTGAACCGTGGTTAGCACCAGCTCCACAAAGGTGCACTCCTGCAGGAGTTACTGGATTGAGAAGCTTGGGTTGCTGTGCAAGTGGCCAAACCCAAGATACACTGAGTAACAAGATACTTGTTAGCAATTATTCTCATGATTTGCAAAACACCTGTGAAATAAACCACTTCATGTAAGTGTTTATAATTCTATTAATGTCTCATCAGAAATTACCTGATCTCCTTCATCCAATCTGCTTGTAGAAAAAGAAAAAAATAAAACAAGACACTTTAAAAAGCATCTAGCATTCTTGGAATTATTTCGTACAGACTTTTATTCTGCTTTGATATTAAAAAAAAATTCAAAACACTAAGGCTTTGGCAGGAGAAATAACAAATTTCAAAAAAATGTAACTGTGAGCTAGTTTTGATTCTTACATACTCCATAATCACTTGATCTTAAGAGACAATTTTATTCCTCACAGGTTTTATTTAAATATCCTTTTTTCCCAGGGAATACTTCATACTAGAGTGTCAGATACTTGAACACAGCGATCTTCAAGATCATTTTCATTGTGAAACTTATTAGTAAAACTATTCTGAGAATTCTTTAGGGAAAATGATCACATACAACTAAAATGCTGCTGATTAATTCCTCCTGATTGTGCAAGCGTATTAGTTTTTATTACGTATGCACAAGAGCTGTCTGACTTCAACAAAGCTTCAGCAGAACTTTGATTGTACAAATACAATGTCTGCAGAATTAGCATTTAGATTTATAATGCATTTGCAAAAATAACGTAAAACAAACTGAAAAGAAGTCAAATTCTGTGAGTTTATTTTATTAACTTAAATGCTACTGAAAGCTTAAGAGATCCTTCTGAGATGTAACACAAGATTTAATATCAAATCTTAATAAATGTAATGATTAAGAATTTTACCAAAAAATACATTATTGCTTCTTTATCTCCAAAATACCTGTATAATTTCATAAAGCATCACAGCAATTTCAGTTTGGATTTTGGAAGATGTTTTGTTACAGAATCTTAAAATGCACTATGATACATGAAGCTACTAAAAAAAACAGAAGGAAGTTTTTTATTTCTCTTGATAAAAGCATTTATTGATTCCTTTATGCTCATCACAACATTACTGACACATTCACACAGAAGAAATTGTTGGCATGAAGTCTCCATTTAAATATTAAAAATACTGATTTTCAAACATAAGGGAATTTAAGAAATACAGGATTATAGTGAAACTTCAAATTGCTCTTTCTCCTCCTTCTTTTCTGCTGTCTCAAGCAGTTCTGCTTTACTACCTGGGTTTTTTTTTGGCTTATTCTTTCATTAGGTGCAGCGTTTAAGACAGATGTACTGCTAACACTTTCTGCAAGCACTCAGATTCAATACAGACTCATTCAGAACAACAGAGATTGTTATGTCTACATCGTTTTGCAATCTTCTCACATACTACACAAGCCAATAAAGTCAGTCACGTAGAATACACTCTGCAAAATTAGTACAAGCAAAGAGAGAAGCGGTAAAGTACACACTTTGTGTTCTTTGACTGGCTAAAGAAATTGGCTAGCTTTCACAAAACTAAAGTGACACAGAAGTGGAATACACAAAACTGAAAATAAGCAAAAACCTACTTATTTTGCTACCAGCAGAATTTTCAAAGTTCATCCAAACAATTTTGGTAATTTATTTACAGGAAGGAAACAGCCCATTCTAGCCAAACAAAGGTGTTACACTGCTTTATTCTAAAAGGAGTCACCTCAGATGTCTTGAGAAGGCAACATTCCTCACCAATCAGGCATGTCTGACTGGCATAAAAGCAGGTCAATATGCACGGCAAATATTTTGGTAGGAGACATATCAGTGAAGCTGTACCAGATGATGTAGGATATCATTGTTTATATCAGGACCAGCTGATTCCTGATATCCATACAATTAGTATGCTATTCTTTGTACAACCATTCTTTATATGAGCTTTAGAATGACTTCCCAGCTATGAGATGAAAACAATTGGCACAAAACTCACTGCAGTTTTCTTCTATTGAAATCTTAGTATGTTCACATCTATTGATTCAGATGAGCAAAAGCAAAGGTCTAAGTTCATGCAGAACATTAACTAATGACACAACTGAAAACAATTTCAGCCATATCAAACACTTTAAAACCTCTTCCTGTTTTCTTTGTGGAAAATATCCAGTAAGATGCAAATTGTAACTTTTTAAGTTGAACTATGTCTTATCATTGATAAACTTAAGAGTTAGTATCAATTGAGGTGAAGACTCATATTCAGTGTGGCTACTTAACAGAGAGTCAAAGCTTATAAGCTGGCCTTCATGTTTCTTATACACACTTTGATAAACAGGACTGTTTCTCACAGAAAGGCGTGGATCACGCAGATACACAGAAGACTCAGACTGCTCATTAACTAGAAAGGGAATTTCAATGATATGAAAAGCCAAAACTAAAAAACACCTGAAAACAACCTTATACAAGTCTGTGTTAGTAACACTTGATCTCTGTCTGTACCTCCCATCCAAAAAACCCAAGACTGCAACCCCTGCCATGGAGATGATCCCCTTACAACCAGAGACAGTATTACAGTAACACCACAGTGAACTTGCACAAGGCAATCTAGATTCCGATTGGAAATCTTTAACACCATTGTTCCATACACTTGTCCACAAAGTCTGAGAAAAAAGGAAGGAATGCTGAAGGATATCATCTGCTATGATGACAGCAGAGCACTGAACAGAAAATATTTTAATAAAAGGTGCTGTTCAACAAGAAATCTCTCACCCACTGAAAATATGTAACAGCACAAATGAAGATTCCGCACAAGTTTCAGTTCACTGGGGAAGATCTTTACAGTAAGTGTTCCCAACACTACAGGGAAGACTTCTCCTAGGGATGGTGCATCTTTCCTACCTTTGTAAAGGATGATGTCATTATCCAGACACTTGTTTCATTTTAGGGCACATTTATTATAAAATAAAGACATCATCATTTGTATTCAGCAAAACCACACCTAACACATACAGAGCTGACAAAAATTCAAGCCTCCAAGTGACAAACTCATCTCTTCAGTTTAGCTGATAGATTTAGTTTTGTATCCTACACCAAGCACCACATAATCTGAAGTACAACAAAACCACATATATTTAGTTCCTACCCCTTCCCTGCTTTTCATTTTCTATCACAGCCTTGGGAAAGAACAATGCATGTTGAAGATAAAGGACATTTTTTAAAATTTTAAAAGACTGAAAAGGCAAAAAACTCATCACCACACCCTGACACCAGCTACAGACTTGTTACAAGCTGAGTAAAATAAGCTTTATTACCTTCACGGCTCTTAAACTGTAACACAGCAATAAGAAAAACCCTTTACAAAGGTAAAAAGTTATTTAGATATCAAAGCTGTTTCAAAATGCAGTTTGGGTCATCTTCCTGTTCGCAGACCTTGAAGACTCATACCTATGTAAAATTTTCGCTAACAAATGTAGAATGATGAGGCTCCTTCACACCAGTGTCCACTATCACTTCATCTAATAAAAGCACTGTGAACTGCTAAATGGAAACTGCACTGCTGAATGACACAACGCTTTTAATATTTGCAAATACAGTACCTTGATAGTAAAAAGAGCTGAAAATTGCTAACACATGATTAACAGATATTGCAGCAATCTTCATGGCAAACATTGACAAATCAATGATGAATGGGGAGCTGGACAAGATGACAGCTAAAGGTCCCTTCCAACCTCAACTGTTCCGTGTTTTGTGGCAAAAAATCAAAGTACTTCTCTGTAATTTAAGGTACAAGTTCATATCTTTGTTCAAACATAAAGGGAAACAAAATAGCCAAAAATTAAAATAAGAAGGTAATTCGTTCCACTATTGGTTTATTATATATGGATTTCTTCCAATAAATTTTAATCCTTCCACTAATACCTGCTTTGCTGAAGATGACAAGCAGGCAGCAGTTTCAAGAAACTATGAAAACTGCAGAACAGGAACTAACATAGTAAGAGTAAAAAGTGAAAATGTCTTTTGGCACTCTCTCTATTACAGGAAATTCCTTATGTATTTGGCTCCTTAATCACATTCTTACAAAACTTATTACAGAAAATCCTGAAATAATGCTGTTTTAATTTTTGTTGAAAAACCAAGGTCCTGAAATTTAAGCAGCTCATGTCACTTGAATTCTGTTTTCCTGAGTAACCAACTTCTGCAACCACTGAAACACCTGTTCTGCAGGAAGTAAAGATATTATCTGAACATGTAATGAAGAATACCCATAACAAGGGGCTTAATAATACTGTCTATATTTTAGGTAGCAAACACACTCTTTGAATAGTATGGATTACGAGCATAAAGTTCAACTTGCAAGCCTCAGATCACTGGATATACCCCATAAGCTTTCTAGAAGTGATAAAATGTGTCATAATCATTTGACAGAGCCTTGTTGAGTAAGCATTATCACAACACACAAGAGAGCAATCAAAAATTTGCCAACATGACAAAGTACTTAGTTCTAATCTCAGCTGTTCATTTGAAAAACTAGACAAAAACCAACTCATCTTACTCATGCCTAGTTCCCAGACACATTTTAGGGTTAACCTGTAGCACAGACACTAGAGTTCACTTCTCTTTCCATACAGCTTGCTATATACCACTACAGGAAACAAGCTGCTAAATCCAGCTATTTCAAGCACACTGCTGATCAGAAAACTGACTCAAGGCTGATGACATCTTCTCGTTGCATTTCCATTCACACGGTGCTCTGTCATTTTCGTGTGAAGAAAAGATTTCATTATCAGCATTCCCTGCTACATAACTCATGAGCAGGGTGGAGAAGAAAAATTATTCTACTACTGCTTCATACATCACATTTAGCAGATAAATATCAAAAGATTTGGAATGAGAATTATGTTTTCCATGTGCATCATCAACAGATTAGTCAAACCACAATCTGTCACTTCATTTTGTTTTTCTCTATAAACACTTTTCAGAAATACCACACAAAAGTGGAATAAAACATTTTGGAAACAAACAACTAAAAAATTGAAGTATTTCAGGTTATATTTTTTAAGATATAAAAGTAAGCTCTGAAGAATTAGCAACGCTGTGATATTATGACAGATCAAGTACCTAACAGGTTTTTGTCTCTCGTTAGAAAATGGGAGAAATGTGATGTGGCTTTTTAAAACTGTATGAATCAGATTGTGTACTTTCTGCGATTTCTCCACCTTTCAAGCACACGACATTGACAGCTAAGAAATTTACAGTAGGTTTGTTTGTTTTGTTTTAGGCCGCGAGGCACCTCAGACATGATTTCAGTCACCCAGAAAACCACGAACTTATTTTCATCTCTCTGCGTGCACCTTTTTGTCGCCCGGCCTCACATGTGTCTCAAGAGCTCAGAATTCGCGAGCTGATCTGCAAGGACACAGGCCGAGCTGACCCAGCCCCGGCCAGCCAGCGCACCGGGGCGGCTGCTGTTCGCCCCCGCCGCCTGGGAATCACGAGGATCGGGGTCTCCCCCGCTTCTCTGCCCCCCGCACACCTCGGGCAGCGGGGGCGGGCACCGTCTTCCCTGCGGGCAGGCGGCCGGAGCCCGGCGGTGACTCACTCGGTGACTCCCTCCTGCGCCAGGCAGACCGAGCCTCCTCCCCGCCTGCGCCGCCGGGCACCGAGCGAGCGAGCCGGGGGCCAGGGGCCAGCTAAGCGGCTGTGGCCGCCGGACAGCCCCACACGAGCACCCGGCCACCCCCTCCGCCTCCAAATCACTACGAGGAAGCGGCTTCAGCTCCCCCTTCCGAGGGCAGAATGGACCCGGTCCCCCCGCCCAGCGCTCAGCCCGGGGGTCGCTCTCCGGGACAGGGACCCGCCGTCGCCCCCGCCCCGCACACCCTCAGCCTGCCCGGTGCACCGCGCCCCACTGACCTGGAGAGATGCTTCAGGATCTGCTTCTTGATAATCCCCGCCATGGCGTCTGCCTGCCCGCACCCCTCACGACGACCAGCCGGGACCAAGAACGCGCCTCATCCCTGCGCCCGCCCCTGCCCGAGGTGGGGAGAGCGGCGGGAGCGGACCACTAGCCCACTCGCGCTCACTCGACGCCGGGCGCCATCTTGGCCGCAGCATCGCCTGGTGACGGGGGCGAGACGGGGCGGGACGGGCCGAGGGCCCCCGCCCCGCGCGGAGAGCGGCGGTCCCGGGCGGGCAGAGAGGGGTGGAGGAAGCGGCAGGGGACAGGGACAGGGGACAGGGACAGGGACAGGGGCACGGGGACGGGCACGGGTAGGGGCAGGGGCAAGGGCAGCGGCGCCTCCGCCCTTCGCTTGCTCGCAGAGCCCCTGCCAGCCTGATCAGCGTCTTCGCCCCATTCAGCGCCCAAAGCCTCTGCCCGTCTCAGCCCCACCGCCCGCCCGCCCTTTCCCCGCTCTCCTCCGCCAGCTGTTCCTTTCATCCCTCTTCAGCCTTCCCATCTCCAAAACTCTGGAAGCGTCTCTCTGCATCCCCGCCTGTGGCTCCATCCCTCCTCCCGCCTGTGGAGCACGTCCCAACACCATCACATCTTTGCTTTGCCTGGGCCTGACCTTGGCCGAGCTACGACAGGATAGCTGCAGCTTCTACAGCACCACACAAAAGTAACAAGGCTAGATAAGATGAAGAGCTCACTGACAGAAACTTACAATGCTATGGCAATAAATTCACATGTATACACACACATATATACATTTATATATTTCCCATACCCGAATTGCTCAAACCCAGAGACTTGTAAAATCAGGTTGTTCCTCAGATGCTTACATTTCACTGAGTATCTGTGGCAAGTATAAAGCCTATGAATTATTTTACTTTCAAGAGAACAGCTTCTCGTGCTGCAGCAAAATCTCCAAGTCAGTTAAGAAATTAATGTCTTGTATTAGTTTTGTTCATCCAGTAACCCTTTTCCTCTGGCAGTTCCTCATTCAGAAAAGGCATCTTGAAGAATTTCAGTGGTGGGTAATCAAGAATCCTAAAAATATTAACTGGAAAAAGAAAAGAAAAAAAAAAGAAAAAGAAAAAATTATCAATTAGAAAACTAAAATGTTTTTCAGATGTGACCTGCATATGCAGGATGGTCCTCTGTAACAGAGTGTAAAGCTTCAGAGGAAAGACATCAGATACTTTTTTCTCTGCTTCTCATATACATAACATTAATAATTTACAAGCAATGAACTAAAACCCTAAGGACCTTTAAGTCAGAAATATGAAGCAGTAATAGAAAAAATAGGTCAGGAGACGAAAATTTTCAATTGATTTTTCCAGACAGCCAGTTGTGTAATACTGACCTCATTATATTCTTAAGGAGATTTATAGAATAGGAATGAGCTGTGTATGAAGCTAACACTTTTATGCCTGTTTTAAGTTCAGTTTTCTCAACTAGGTAAAAGTCTACCAGTATCATGGAGAAACAATGCTCATCATCATGATGGGTCAGATTCAGAGAGAAAATACGAGGGTAAAGGAAAGCAGGACCCATACCATGTGTTCTCTTTCAAATGTCCTGCAAGCATAGCTCTGGCAGAACAGAGGAAGTCCTGAGGCTCTTCACTGATGTCGGAACTGAAAAACAGAAATCCTTCTGTCCAGATTGACCTGAATTGTGATCTCATCTTGTATCCCCATCTCCTGGAACACACTGTGTGAAGGAACGGAGGAAAACGCACAGATCAACACACAACACACACCACACCTTCCCCACCCAGAACGGAATTAGAAGGGCACCAACTTCCCATGTTGATTTCAGACCTTCCCAGTCACCACGGACCTGCCTGGTTATCCCTGGAGTACGTCTGGCTCTAGCTAATCCCACCAGTCCTGATCCTGATCCTGACTTGAGGATTGTTTTATGTGCTTGACATTGGACCTGCTGTATTATCACATGTTTGCGTGATAACCTGGGCTCTGGGCTTCACTCCCACACCTGTCTGCCTTGCTCCCTGGCTGGGGGATGGTGAGACAGGCCTTGGCTAGCAAAGCCCTACCCTGCTGGCCACAGAATCCCTCCCAGCTCCCAGATTCTCTCCCTCACGGAGCAGCTGGCACTCATGTCACCAAGAAAGAACCCCACTTGTGAGTATATCCAGGATACTAAAATGATCTCAAAGAAAAAATTTGTCTTATATTTGCCATAAGTATTTTAAGGGCCTATTTGTGAACACAACAGAATTTGTGAATTTAACAGAACACCCAAGAAGCCATGGATGTAGAGTTTTCCATCAGGCAGTCACCTCACCCACCAGCCTACCCTTCATCATCACCTGAATAAAGGTATGTGGAGTACAGTTTATTGATGCAAAGATCAGGATAACAGCTCCTTGTGTCAAAGGGTGCAGTAACTTCTTCCTGAAGGCTATCTTTCTTTGGATGCTCTAAACAACCTGGAAATTCTGTACTTGGCACAATTCAGTCATTCTGAGACTGCTCGTTCCCACAGAGTGGAGCCAAAAAGCACCTGTGCTTTGTTTAGGGTGTGCAGAGGGAGTATGACTCTCTCACAGTTTGAGAAGGTCATGGGGATTTCTTAACGGTAAAAACTGGAATGGAGTTGAGAGGAAACCAAAACCAACTGGGGCTCAAGCAACTTCAGAAACATGAAGGTCACAGAATTAATTTAAAAAAAAATTGTTTTTCATATTAGATAAAGTAGTAGGACATATAGTAAAACAACAAACTAAATTCAAGCTAAGTTTTAGTGAGTGGTTTGTATCATACTTGCAGAATGAGAAATTTGGCATGGCTTCTTATGGATAATGCAAAAAATGGTCTGTCTTCAAATGCAGACGTGCAAGGCTTAAGTAGTCTGACAGACCATTATTCAAAGAGCATCACAAAATATCAATTGTCACTATTGTAAGGGGTAACATACAAGGTTTGCTACCACATGGACTTTTGAAGGTCCTGTTTACGTGTCCTTGCTGTGTGGCAGACTTTGTCTGTGTTATGTACCCTAACAACAACAACAGAAAGTAATATCAGAAGTGCCATTGCAATATATGGGTGAATCATCTCAAGAAATATGGGTAAACAATCTCAATAGATACGTATAAATTGCCCTCAGGTAGCAGTGACAGTAAATACACCAACTTTAGTTTGAAGAGATTTTAAATATTTATGTATATCAACCACTACACATAAATCTAAGTGAAGTCTTAAAAGCTTGGCACTTGTCCTACGTCTTAAAAAAAATTTGAAAAAAGTGAAAGTAACTCCAAATCCAACACAAGTTATTGAATGATAACAGATGAAGCTTCAGAGACCTGGAGCTAGTATTTAGAAGGGAAAAAGTAATTTACTAAATTCTGGCTTTCACTTTTATTTTCACAAGGCAAAAGTTGATGATATTAGGATTTTTTGAATCTAAACAATTATTCTAAGAACTTTATATTAATAAAAGGATAAAATAAAAGTTATGCAATTTTAAGAGTAATATTTTATTATTTTATTTTATTTCCCTTTAACACTGAATACCTAAATGATTTGTTACTATTCTATGTTTTGTGTATTTTGGATTTTAATTACAAACCCAAAATTTACTATGACTATACCTGTCAGTAGGCAAAGAAGGAGAACAACCTACAGTGTTCTTTAAAAGCACCCAAGAGCTCCTGAACTTGAAAAACAGGCTCTTGATAATTCCTGTGACCTGTTCTCAAGAATCAAATAATATATCTGCTAGAGTCAGGATTAAGGATGCTGTCCTTAAGATACACTTCCTTTACAAGCACATAAAGAGGATTTGTCTAAAAGCAGATTGCCATGTGTTCCAATGAATATCCTGGCTCATGGAAAGACATTTGGTATTTCTTAGCGCAAAGAGTCATCATACAGAGTAACAGTTACTTTTAAGTTAAGGAAAGTCAATTACACACAAATACAAAACTGTAATGCTCTTTCTATTTTACTGGAATACAACAAAGGAACTGGTGATTGTAAGTAAAACATATAAATAGAGCAAAATTTATCAAGACAAGTGCAGGGTGCTGCAGCTGAGATGACATACCCACAGAGCCCAGTGCAGGCTCAGACCTGTATGGCAGGGAAACAGCCTTGTGGAAAAGGGTCTGGGGGTCTGGATGGACATCAGGCTGAACAGGCCAGATGATTGCACCACTGCAATAAGGAAGGCAAAGCAGATCCTCGGTTGCATCCACAGGGGCATTGCTGGCAGGGACAGAAACTTGATCATCTCACTCTGCTCGGTGCTTCTCAGGCCACACCTGGAGTATTGTGTCTAGTTCCGCTCTCAGCAATTCAAAAATTTGTGGACAACTGGAGAGCATCCAAATTAAGGCCATAAAGATGATCAAAGGGCTCAAGAACACACCCTATGAAGAAAGATCGAAGGACTTAGCTTTTTCTGCCTAGAGAAGCTCAGGGGAGACCTTACACAGTATTGCAGTACTTAAAGAGTGGCTACAAAGATGGAGGCTCTCTCCTCAGAAGAAGACAAAGGGCAACAAGTGTAAATTGCACCAGGAGAGCTTTCATCTTGATATAGGGAACTTTCGCACAGTGACAACAACCAATCACTGGAAAAACCTCTCCTCAGGGAGTCCCATTGCTGGAGGTTTTCAAGATGATGTTGGACAGGGTGTTAGGTTATCTCAACATGGTTCCCTTTACCACAAAAGGTTGGACCAGATGATCTTTCAAGGGCCCTTCTACCTGGCGCTGTTCTGTGGTTCTGTGATTCTATAAAGGTGTGTGCTATATTACACAGACTTCAGTAAAACAAAAGCTGGTCAGGAACAAGGAATTCCAATAGCACTGCTTTCCATACTGTTCATAATAAAAGTGTTAATTACAGCATGCTTAGAATAACTTTCTACATGAAGGAAGGTTGTAGCCAGTTGTAGGTTGGTCTCTTCTCCCAGATAACCAGGTACAGGATGAGAGGACTTAAACTGAGCCAGTGGAGCTTTAGACTGGGTATCAGGAAGAAATTTTTTTGTTTCACAGAAAGTGTGATTAGACATTGGAATAGGCTGCCCGGGGAGGTGGTGGAGTCACCATCCCTGAAGGTGTTTAAGGAAAGGCTGGACATGGCACTTAGAACCATGGTCTAGTTTACATCGTGTTCAGTCGTAGGTTGAACTCGGTGATCTCAGGTCTTTTCCAACCTAATTGATTCTGTGATTCGGTAACAGTAAAATAATGACGATGAAATTTAGAGTTGTCTCTCTTTTCGTCACATTCTTACACAGCCCAGGCCCGTGTTGCTGCGCACTTCTCAATGTGATTGTCACTCATCACCTTTCTCCCGAGGCGCGGGGTTCCCGCACGGCAGCATCCCGAGCCGGCAGGGACAGCCGAGGCAGGGCGATGTGTGACTAAACCACCGCCACACCGGGCTCTCGCCCTAACGGCCCCGCCCCGTTCCCAGCCGTCGGTGCCGCCCCCGCGGGGCTGACGGCAGCCGGGGAAGCGTCTGCCCGCGCAGGCGAGGCGTGCGGCCGCGCCGGGCGCTGTCCGCGGTGACGCCGTGTCCCCTCCCCGCCCACCCGTGTGACGAGCGCTGCCGGGTCACGCCCGGCCAATGGTTCCCGCAG
>VZTD01001533.1:3071491-3094867 GCA_013397725.1 Rhagologus leucostigma
CCGTGCCCCACCGTGCCCCGCCGGCCGGGGTGGGCGGAGAACCCCTGGCGCTCTTCTTGTTGTGCAGGCGGCACGGGGTGGTGGTTGCAGCTCAGCGCAGTGTGCGGCGGAGGCGGGGGTGGTGTTCGGTTTTCCAAAAGGTGTCTCCTCTGCACTGGAGTTGTCAGAAATTAAAGCTTTCCCTCATAACTGGTTCCAGTTAATGGACTAAAGCCAAAATACAGCAGCAAAAATATTATTGAAAGTACACTTTTTGTGAAAGTGGAGTAAAGAAAGTGAATGTGGCTCATTCCATGTTTAATAGGAGACTTCCCAATCTTTTCCAGCGTTATTCCCAACTGTCAGTTCAGGTCAAAGACTGCACGCCTGAAAACCTTTACGGCAAATCAACTGGATGAAATTAAGGATCCCTCTGGTCTTTTTTATATTCTTCCCTTTCAGAAAGTAAGTAAGATATTCTCAGTTTAACATTAAAGCCAAATGTAAATTGTTCTAAGGAATAGTTTTCGTACCGTATGTCCCAACTGCAGGGTTGTATGTAGTATCATAAGAATTAGTCAGCAGTGTTAAGTTTAATAGTCATAGAATTGTTTAGGTTGAAAAAGACCTTTAAGATCAAGTCCAACAGTTAACCCTGCACTGTCCAGTCCATCACTTAGCCATGTCCCTAAGTGCCACATCTGCACATCTTCTAAATACCTGCAGGGATGGTGACTCAGCCAGTTCCCCGAGCAGCCTGTTGCCAGTGCTTGACAGCCCTGTTGGTGAGAAAATGTTTCCAGTCTAAAACTCCCCAGTACAGCTTGAGGCCATTCCCTCTGGTCCCGTCACTTGTTACCTGGAAGAAGAGACCGACCACCACCTCACTGCAACCTCCTTTCAGGTCACTGTAGCGAGTGGTAAGGTCCACCTTGAGCCTCCTTTTCTCCAGGCTAGACGGCCTCCCTCAGGTGGTCCTCATAGGATTTGTTCTCTGAACCTTTCACCAGCTCTGTTGCCCTTCTCTGGACTTGTGTGAGTCCCTCAATGTCTTTCTTGTTGTGAGGGACCCAAAACTGAAAGTAGGATTCGAGGGGTGGCCTCACCAGTGCCAAGGACAGGAGGGCAATCACTGCCCTGGTCCTGCTGGCCACATTATTGCTGATACAGGCCAAGATGCCATTGGCCTTCTTGGCCATCTGAGCACACCTGGCTCATGTTCAGCCACTGTCAACCAGCAGCCTCAGGTCCTTTTCCACTGGGCAACTTCACAGCCACTCTGCCCCAAGCCCGTAGTGCTGCATGGGGTTGTGATCCAAGTGCAGGACCCAGCACTTGGCCTTGCTGAGCATCATAAGATTGTCCTCAGTCCATCAATCCAGCCTGTCCAGCAATCTTTATGGAGCTTTTCTACCCTCCAGCAGATCAACATTCCTACCCAACTTAGTGCTTTCTGTGAACTTACTGATGGTACACCCAATCTCCTTGTCCAGATTGTAGATAACAGGGACCCCAATACTAAGCCCTGGGGAACACCACGGTGATGGGATGCCAACTGGATGTAGCACCATTCACCACCACTCTCTGGCCCGGACATCCAGCCAGTCTTTTACCCAGCAAAGAGTTCACCCATCCAAGGCATGAGCAGCCACCTTGTCCAGGAGAATGCTGTGGGAAATGGTGTCAAAGACTTGACTGGCTTTAGTAAAGTCCAGGTAGACAACATTCACATCCATTCCCTCCTCCACTCAGTGGGTCACCTTGTCATAAAAAGAGAACAAGTTAGTCAAGCTTTAATAAACGTGTGCTGACTGGACCTGATCATTTGTTTGTCCTCTACATGCTAGGCAATGGCACGCCAGGTAATCTGCTCCATAACCTTCCCTGGCACTGAGGAAGACTGACAAGCTTCTGCCAAAAAGAATAATGTATTCAGAAAACACAATGTAAATTGTTTTTGTAGTGCAGTAATCAACATATCAATGGGGAATATTTGTAACATACCTTAATCCTTTGTAACGTTTACTCCTTAGCTTGAAAATGTAAATTTAGACATTTTAACTCTCAAATTTTTTATATTACCAGTCTCAATTGTTTGTTGTTTGACTTTTACTTTTTTTAAGTATGAGTCTATTTTTTCTAAATAGTGTAAATTTGTTTCTAAATTCCTACAGGGTTACTTGGTGAACTGGGATGTTCAGAGACAGGTTTGGGATTATCTCTTTGGAAAAGAAATGTATCAAGTAAGAGCCTTTTCTTAATTACATATTTTGTGTAGATTAAATACTGACTAACGGAATTAACAAATATTAAGTAGGACGGGTGATCTTACTGTTCTCTTTGAAAGTGCCTTCAGTTAGAAACCACATGGATTCATGTTTTTGCAAACAGTTTTGAGTTCTGGTGTAAAATTTAAAAAAAAATTTAAATTTTTTAGTCTTGTATGTATGTACTGTTGCTGAGTGCAGCTCACGTAAGAAATTCATATCAATAAAATTAAGAGTTCAAGTTAATAAAAAAATAATCACAGACAGATACAATGTAGTTAAGAGAACAAAAAATAGTTAATGTAAAAGGGAGGGATGAGCTGGGTCAGTAGGCCAAAATACATACACATTTAGTTGTCATCTTTAGCTAGCCATTTCCTACCCATGAATAACTTAAAGGTATCAAATATAAATATCTGATACTTTATTTTTCCTATCACACAAGCTGGATTTAGCACAGGAAGTATATTAAGACTTTCCTTTAATTTCTTTTCTTTTAAAAATGTTATGTTCTCTGGCAATTCTTGGGTTTTTTCTAACACCTACATACTGAGAATGAAAGTAATGCCTCAAATTAGCTTAGTCTCTGTACACAGAAATACAGAGTGCTGGCTTTTGATACATAATTTCACGTTAGTTTTGGAACCGTATTCAATGTAGTAATGCTTTTGAGGAGGTTTTTTTTATTAATTATTCTTCACGAGTGAAGACTACAGAGAGATAGGGCTGGTAATATTTCTTAAGGCCATAGCCAGTTATGATTGAAGTAACCCTATGAAGTCCTCTCTAAAGGAGTGTTTCAGATACTGGTAAGTGTGGGAAGTCCAGGATCTTTTGCTGGCCTCAGTGGAGGTCACTGGGAGCTTTATTACAGATTCTTCACTGTACAGGACTTTGGTTATTAGACAAGTAATTTTGTGGTGCATGTGCTGAGCTGTCAAGGAGACTTTCTGTAGTTGACAGGATTAGTGTAAAGTATCTTACATTAGAATTGTAGTGTTCCTTTGTGGTGTCTCTTTAAAATGTTGGATTACGATTTGTAAGGATGAGAACAGAACCAGGATATGTACGAAGGTGTTCCCTTCTATGATATTTTTTACCCATTCATTAGATAAAACTTGTATCACAGCTCATGAAGCCTTTAAAAAAGCTAAAACCTTCTAAGTCTAGCTTCTACAAACAGATATGGCAAGTAGTAGTCATGTCTTCAGATTTACATGATCTTCCACTGCTGCAAAAGGTGGTAAGGGATTATTAATTCTAAGTTTATGCAATGACAATGTTAATGTGCTTTTCATAGGTGGATTTTGTAGATACCAATATTATTATTACCGAACCTTATTTTAACTTCAGTTCAATACAAGAATCTATGAATGAAATTCTATTTGAAGAATATCAATTTCAAGCAGTTCTTAGAGTAAATGGTGAGTATGTCTCCTTCTCGTTTGCATTTATGTATTTTGAAGCTTAACCCTTTAAATAAATGAATAAGCAAGCACACATGCACACATATATATACATAGTAAAAAAATTACTTCAGTTGCTTCCTGGCTCTTGAGTAAAAGCAGATTAAACATTTTTAAAATTATTTCTTTTATAAATTCCGGCTGTACTCTTGTACTACTTTCTAAAGAGTGTCATGGTATATAATTACAGGAAATTTGAGGAAAGGATGACAGAAATAACAGATGGATTTTGGAATAGGATAGGATTTAAAAAAATCTACCAAAAGTTTGCATGAAGTCTTTGATAGCTTTCTGTTTTTTGGGGGGTAGGATTGGTTTTTTGTTTGGTTTTGTTATGTGTTAGCAAATAAAATGCAGCATTACAATTCTGAAATGTATCTCACAGGGAATGTGTAAACAACAATACCACCCTTCTGAAAGATAACTGGACATAGAATACTCCTTTAGATAAGTTTGATACGTTTGTCACGTGATCACTGTGCTTGGACTTGAGGGGAAACTGAACATGGACTGTAATTCCTGAAAAAGATTAAATGGGGCCATATACAACAATTTTATCCACTGTCAAAATGAATTCAGGTGTTGGCTGTAGTATTTTGTATTGAGGTCTTGAAAGTCTGATAAAGGCATTTAAAATATGAAGCAAGTACACCTTCGTATCACTGTAAACTCTAAATGTTCATATAAAAATGGAATTAAATGTTTTGTATTTCAGCTGGAGCTCTTAGTGCACACAGGTATTTCCGGGATAATCCATCTGAGCTGTGTTGTATCATTGTGGATAGCGGATACTCTTTTACCCACATTGTACCTTATTGCAGAAGTAAAAAGAAGAAAGAGGCAATCATCAGGTATACTGCAGTATTTATTTTCTCGGAAACTCTTTGCTGTGCCTGAAGTTAATAATGACAGAATTCCTCATGTTACTCTTTTTCTGTAGGATTAATGTTGGAGGGAAACTCTTAACCAACCATCTAAAGGAGATCATCTCTTACAGGTAAAGCACGCTAATTTTCACTCTGAAACTTGGTATGAATATGGGGTGTTCTTACTGGTTCTGTGAATCTTAGATTAATTGCTGTTTAAAGGAGAAGGGAATTTTTTGTCTGTTATAATCTGCTAGCTGCCATCTTGACTTTAAGATCAAGATGAATTAAGAAGAGTTTAAACCCTCTGAAGAATTAGGCTGTTATTTTTCAAAGTGCCAGTGCTTTTGTTGCTGAGGTTACCTGTGTGTTCACAATTATACAAGTCTTAACGTATTTTCTGAGGTGTCTCAGTAGATCACCTGTCAGTTTGCTGACTGATTGTATCAATACCGCAAATAAAATGCAGTACGATCAACTTTTCATTGGGATCCTTTATCTTGGAACTTTGTCTAGGTACAGGTCTTTGCTAAGAGAGCTAATTGCAGCTAATAACAGCTGTGCTTGTTAGCAAGAACGCGGGCAAATGCAGGTTAATGTATTTACTGAACTGTGAAACAGGAAAATATTAAGCTCCAGTAGGCCAGGAATGCTTTTTAAATGGCATACATGTTTAGATATTCAAAGAGTAGCTTCCCATGACTGGAAAACAATGGTTGCTCAGTTCTAGTGGAAAACTGGACAGGAAATGGAACACTTAATTATTCTCAAACTTCTGTGGTTTTGGTTTTTGTTGTTCACAGGCAGCTACATGTTATGGATGAGACGCATGTAATTAATCAAGTGAAAGAAGATGTGTGTTATGTTTCTCAAGACTTTTACAAAGACATGGACATTGCCAAGTATGTATACAATGGTACTAAATGTAAAAGTTGGTACTTCTGAATAATCTGTTTGTACAAACAAATAAAACTATGCTCTTAATCAGAAAATTTTCCAGTTAAATCAAAGAAGTCTTGTCAGTATAAAATAGTTGGAATTTAGAACTTGTTCTTTATTCTCTTGAATTTTACCTTCTTTTTCAGATTAAAAGGAGAGGAAAATACTGTAATGGTAGATTATGTTTTGCCAGACTTCAGCACAATCAAAAAGGGATTTTGCAAGGTAATTATAGGTTCGAAGTTTTTGGGACTGTTTCCCTGCCCAAGTCTAGCGGAGAAGTTAAAAATACTCCCTTTTTTCTAATGCTGTAACATCTTTCTGTGCTATGCATTAATTGGTAAAGTTTCTCCTTAGTAAGTTGGGATGAAAACAAAATGCTGTTTTTCCAGCATAGCATTTTATATTCCATTATTCAACAGTTGTCGCTTTTTCTGTTTGTGCTCTGTCCTACAACTTACCCATATCATTACTGGGGTTTTTAAACATTAAGTTAGGAATTGTTTTCTCTGCTTTGATGTTTTTTTTTGTAAGTTTCTCTGAATTAGATTTAAACAGCCGAATAGGTTGAAGGTTCAAAGTCACGTTACAGAAGAGCCTGAAACACCAGTGAAGACAATTTAACAGTTTTATCTCATTTACTGACCCAGCCATAGTTTTGAAAGCAGTCCTATATTTTAAGGCCTCTCTCATGCATACCAGTTTTATTTTGCTTTGGACAAAACTGCAGTTGGTAAGAGCAAAGTCACTTCAGATTTATTAGCAGAGCATGCATTATTCTTAAAAGATTTGCTGATAGATAGTATGACAATGTAGCATACACTGCCTGCCTCTGCAGGACATTAAATAGATTAGCTGAATATTCTAGGATGTGATTTCTTTTCTTAAGCAGTGGGTACTATTTATGTCTTTAATTTAGCCAAGGGAAGAGATGGTGTTAAGTGGAAAATACAAGACTGGTGAACAAATACTTCGACTGACAAATGAAAGATTTGCAGTTCCAGAAATACTTTTCCATCCTTCAGATATTGGTATTCAAGAGATGGGAATTCCTGAAGCCATTGTTTATTCTATTCAGAATTTACCTGAAGGTATATCGTGAAAGTATTTTGAAAAGGATAGGGGGGTGGGAGAAGGAGGGATGTTGTAATGGCTTGGTTTGGTGTGAATTTGACCAAAATTCAGTAATTTAAGCATCAGAGAATAAAACCTTTCTGACTGCTGTTTGTCAGAAGTAATATTGAGGCTTTCATTTCACAGATTATGTACAGGTAATTATTGTTATTATTACAAAGAAGCCTTTCATAGGTTTTATGATACCATGTAAGTATGGCAGCATTTAGGCTATTAATGTACTCTTAAAAAAACCTGTGTCACTTAAAATCCCTTTTGAAAGGGGAATTGTGTTGGCAAACATGAAATGTAATAGACAATATAAGAAAACAGTTATCAAAGCCAAATTCTAAAATCAGGGAGACCACAGGGTGATTGATCACCTTCTCATATTTCTGTTTAACTGATACGCTTATTAGATCACCATAAATTTTTTGTATGCGTATGTCTTCTGTTCAAATTCATAACAAAATTGGAAAAACCACCACCTTTAATCTTTAGATATATGTTCCGTAACTACAGATTTACTTGATTATTTTACAGAAATGCAGCCTCATTTCTTCAAGAACATAGTTCTGACTGGGGGAAACACCCTTTTTCCAGGCTTCAGAGATCGGGTTTATTCTGAAGTTCGATGTCTTACTCCAACTGACTACGATGTTTCTGTCGTTCTTCCTGAAAAGTAAGTTCTAAACTCCTAAATAAAAGGGGCTTTATCTTTCTAGCAGAACAAACAATAAAGCAGGGTTCCTTCTGCTGATAAAAAAGATGGATTGAGTAAAGGCATTAATTTAAATATTAAGTGAACAGAAATTGTGCAAGAATGTTTTAAATCAGTGTGTTTTCAGACAAACCAAATAAATTAGAGATCACCTGCTTGCTCTGTACTTAAGCTAACAAAGTTGAGGAAGTATTTTTAGGGTCAGCCTTTTTATTGTAAACAGATTACTAAGATTGTATTGTCATTAGGTGAGTATGTAAGATTAGAGCTTAGTCTTTTACTTAAAAGAATTTTCAGCATCCGAATGCTTCCATGTCAATATGTCAATAATGTGCCACTTCAGGGATTAGGAAGGGGTAACATCTTTGCAGAAGCAGTGGAAACAAAACAAGTATATTTGGAATGCACAAAAAAAATCTACTTTTTAAAAGCATTGTTAAGGAGTATTTTTAAATACTATGAAAGAATTTTTATCTGTGCAAAGTAAATACAAAGATATACCCATGTCATTCCCTCTTCACAACTGCCTTCAAAGAGGCCGTTTTTTAGAAACCAAGTCAGCTAGCCCTGCTAAAATTTCAAACTTTGTCTCCTACCTTCTCTGGAGCTGGATGGTTTGATTTAGCAATCAAAAATGTAGTTTTAAATAGGTATGGCTAAATAAAAACCTTTTAAATCATCACTGCATATTTGTATTTTAAATGAATTTATAGATGACTAACAATAACTTTGTTCATTTTCCAGCCCTATTACTTATTCTTGGGAAGGTGGGAAGCTCATTTCTGAAAATGATGATTTTGAAGACATGATAGTAACTAGAGAAGATTATGAAGAACATGGACACAATATTTGTGAAGAGAAATTTGATATATAGGTAGCATAGTTGGATATGTTGTTATTCCATTGATTTACTTAGAATGGAATTCTTTGAACTACAACCTCTTTTCCATCAGCTAGGATTGTGTTTTAGCTTTCCTGTATTGAATTGGGTTGAGAAAAAATAATTTTAAGAGTTTAGAAATAAAGTTTTACTAGCATAATACTATGAAATAATATGTTCATTGCAATTTTCATTATGTTCTCATCTTTTCTGATAGCTTCACTGTATTTTTATTGCAGAAAACCTCAGTGCATGAGGCAATAAAAATACCAAATGCTTGTACTGGTGTGATGCTGATACTAGTGAGAAGAAATTATTTTGGTTTTTTTCTTTCAAAGTGAGTATTATTCTAACTTATGCATGCAACTAAAAGGGCATTAAACACATCTCAAAAGGAGCCTTTGAAGTTGCCTCTCCTGAAAAGAAATACATGAATTGTATTTTTGGTTATTTTAGTGAGTAGCTGTGAGAGAAATATACTTGAAAGGTGACCACTGCTATTGACAATACGCTTAGGCTTTGAGAAAACAGTAATTTGAACAATTCTTTTTTCTAAAGAGTTTTTAGTTTAGTAGGTTGTGGGGTTTTTTGTTTTAAACAACAGCTGAGCAAGTAAGTTTCCTGTCACTCCCCTCATCTTTCTGAAAAAAGGTGCCACAAAGGTGAACAAAGCTTGCAGCTGTGTCCTGGGTGATGACCCATCTGTGTCCTCTCCACACATCCTAGATAAACACAAATACCCCAGTACTTGTTATTTCTGGCGGCAAAAGCTCTGTTACTTTGCCATCAGTCTGTACAGCATGGCATGCAGGAGGGAGAAGAGCAACAGCCTGAGCTACGAGGCAGAGAGAAGGCTGGGAGGCCCAGGCTCATTAGGGGTGCCCCAGCTGGCTTGCTTGGTAGCCAGGACAGAGATGGGCACTTGGACAGGGTGGGTAATGGACACACTGGTGCTGACACTGACCTTGACCTGATGTAGCTCCTGGCTGCAGGAAAATTGCCTTTTAAGTAGGTCTGGTGATACCTGGTGGTCACAGATTTGCAGAGGAATATCCTGTTGTGTCTCATACTCCCTGTCTTGTCTGCCCTAACATAAAACCAGTAAGTATTCATACACCATGCACTTACCTGGCTACCTTGCTTAAAGGCAACATCAAAGAGTAACCAGTGCTTCAGAGAATGGGAGATGATCTTTCTTCTTGAATATGATCTTTTTTACTTTGGACTGCCAACTCTCGGTTGATTTCCTCTAGTCTAACCTGCTGAAAGGAATGAAAGGGGTACCTTCCTCCTGCTGTTAGCAGCTACGTGAGCCACACAGGAGGCAGCTAGGGTGTGAAGGCATAAGACCAGCATCCACAAATTGCTGGACACAGATGGTATTACTTTGTGTAGGACATGAGTAAATCTGGTACACTGTTACTTTGATAGCCACATGGAGAAGTCCTTGTGTCCAAGCTCCAGTTTTTTTAACTAACTGCTTCATGAAAGTATCAGCCTACTTTAGCTGAGACTTAAAATAAACATACACATTGTTCCCATGAAAGCACTAATGAACTTTTTCCTTGGTAGGAGCAAACATGAATGCTCTGTGAATAGAAGCAAGCCTCCTTTGAAGATGGCATCACTTGTGCTTTGATAAGACTGTACTGAAAAGTACCTCGACTAAACTCTTCACACTGAAAATTTTCTACTTCAAAAAAATTCATACTGGCAATTAATTTGATAGCTCTATGCTAGAAATCATAAACAGAAATGAGTGAGAGGTCCCAAGTTTCCCTACCACATGATACTGTGTCAAATATTGTTAAAAATACGTGACAGAACTTTCTAAAGTCCCATAGAATTCTTCTGATTCTGGAATTTAACTGAAAACCAGTAGTCTATAGTTCAACCAAACCTGTTCTGTTCAGTGGGCCCTTAGATGTAAAGTAACAGGCTTCTATCAACGGAATAGTAAAGGTTAGTAGATCCTCCTGTCAGAGTATGTGAATAAAACAGGGTTTTCGAGCTCTTCCTTTCCTTGGCAGAACTAGGTCAATCTTAACTTTCTTGTCCCGTGAACTGAAAGGAACCATATGGCAGCTATAAACTGCTGCTTGGAACACTTCCTTAGTGTTTAATACCTGGTTCTACACCCCTTGAGCTGCTTCTTCCTTATGAACACACTATGAAATGAGAGACTCATCACTTTTTATACAATTCTTTATTATCTTTAAATTACCACAAGAAAAATCTGATCAAGCCACAAAGTGCAAGTTTCTTTTTTAAAAACACAGTTTTTCCCAAAGCAATTCCCAGCCCATCTAGCCTACAAATGACCAGGTTATCACCCCTCCCTGCTACCAGGTTTAGTTTTTTGAGTAAGATGCAGTAAAGGAACTGAAGACAGAGAGAGAGAGAGAAAGAGAGAGGATCAGGAAAAAAAACAACTATAAGCCCTTTCTTCAACTACTCAACACCAGAAGCACTTAGTAGGGAAATACTTTCCAGTGTACAATTCTCAGTAATCTGCTTCTGTATATGTTCCCTCTTCTGGGAGAATGGCCAAAACCCCACACAGGGCTAGAAAAAGAATACATGGCCCTGTACTATAGGGATTAGGTCATTCACCTCTGAAAGGTGAAACTTCGGACTTTTTTTCCTCCTCTAGAAATTATTTATTTCACGCTGGTGAGTCACAGTTAAAGAGCAAGTGCATAAACAGGGATTCATGGACAGAGATTTCAACTACATTCCCTGACTTCTAATAGGGCCAGGCATTCAAATAAGGCTACTTCAAATATGCAAGTTAACTAAGTGTACAGGTAACAGGTTGTGTTGTTTATATCTAATAGTATAACTATTTTTATTTAAAAACAAAACAGCAGTTGTTTTAAGAACACTTTGATATCCTGCTGACTTGACTGTTTGAAGCCTACAGGAGGATGGAGATACCTAAAGCAGCACATTCACAACAAAAAAAATCATGCTTATAGTGGAGCTAGTCCAGCAATGGGGCCATGAAAATGATAAGGAATTGGAGGATCTGTCACACAAAGAAGAGGGTGAGCGTGCTGTAATTGTTTAGCCTTGAGAATGCTCAGGGGAGGGAGTGAAGAAGACTGAGCCAGACACTTCAGCAGTGCCAATGAAAGGACAGGAGGCAGTGCAAGAAATTCTACCCAAGTATAAGGCGTTTTCTTTTTTTTTTCTTTTTTGTGTGGAGGTAGGGTTTGTTTGTTTTTAAATACTATGAGACTGGTGAAAGTCTGGACCAGACTCATCCAAGAGGCTGTGGCATCTCTGTTCTTGGAGACACTTGAAACTCAACTAGAAAAGTCCTTGATCAGCCTGCACTAATCCACTCCACTTTGAGCTGAGTGGTAAGACTAGACCAGAAGTCCCTTCCAATACCAATTCTTTGTGTCTTTGTCCAATACATGACTAAATGTCTCTTGCAAGGATGGAAGAAGTAATGTAACCCCTATCACACTATATTGCATATTTATTTATTATGAAAAAAGTCTGAGACAATTGGGATTGTTCAGCCTGAAAGAGAGAAGGCGTTGTTGCCTTCCTTTATGTAAAGGGAGCCTACAAAGAGACCTGGAAAGGGACTTTTCACAAAGGCATGATGTAGTGACAAGACAAGGGGGAATGGCTTAGGTTTAGATTTGATATTAGGAAAAAATTCTTCCCTGTGAGGATGGTAAGGCACTGGAACAGGTTACCCAGAGAAGCTGTGGATGCCCCATCCCTGAAAGTGTTCAAGGCCAGGTTGGATGGGGCTGTGAACCTCCTGGGCTAGTGGAAGGTGTCCCTGCCCATTGCTGGGGGTTTGGAACTAGATGATCTTTAAGGTTCATTACAACCCAAACCATTTGATGATTCTGTGATTTGAATCAACAGTTCCTTGTTGATGTACAGTTCACCATCAATGTGTCAAGACAGGCCAATATACTTTCTAGCTTTACTCTATGAATTAATAAACATTACCAAAGTATTTATGATAAATAACTGGACACTACCAAAATATCCTCATGATAAAATAAATTACTTAAGTACACCAAGAGATATAAAACAAGATCATTACTTCTCATGTTTCTGCAAAACGTAATTTTTTACTTGAATTAGCAGCAGCTCATTCTGCCAGAGTGGGGAGGTAGTAACAACCCGCTGTAATTACTGACTGCAATTACTGACACAGCTCCCGTTCCTAATAAATCTTTCCTGGTGAAGATTCAAAACCCACTGACCTGCTTCCAACATTTTTTACACACTTTGTACACTTTTACAATACCCACAGGAGTCATAACCTACAGTTTAAGATTAGATTAAGTTATTAATTAAAAATAGAAAAGATTAAAAACTCCTACTGATTATCAACCCAAGCATGGCTCAGAATGTAGACTTGGCTCAGAAAGCCATGGGGTTGTGGGACAGACGGAAAAAAGTGCCGAACTCTGAACTAAAGGCAGCCCAAGCAGTGTGCTGTTATTACTGATTTACAAGTAATGAAGTAGATTTTCCTTAAAAGATTAATTAGATTTTGTAGGAAACCAAGGGGTTAAAACTTCCACAGGCAATGATGGATTTGATCTAAACCCTTGGAGAGAACTCGGGCTGATGTGATGACAAGATATATAGATTCCAAACAAAGAGAATCACAAACCTATACTCCTATAACCATAAATAAGAAAATACATTGAGTGATTTGGTGGAGGGTTTTAAGTAATGTGATTTTATAGTTTAAGTTAAGAATTTAGATGTTATAATAGAAGCATATGGGTGTACGTGACTTAGCAGATAATTGGTAGAAAACAGACGCATTGCAGTAAAAGTTACCAAAGGTGATAGGTTATCAAGTCAAAACAAAGTTCTATGTTAATTGCTTATTGGACCAGAAAGTTATAAATTGCCATGTAACCTTGAAACTCGTGACTATCTTCCATTATGGCAATTTGTTACTAAGCTCCACGGACTCTGAGACTGATGCCTTGTTTGTTATTTTAAGTAATAAATTGTGTATAACCGTGATAGTCCCATCTCTTTAATAAAAGGTCTGACCTAAAAGAAGCACGTAAGCTGAAAAGCTTACAAGCGATACCCCGAATTTACAAGATTTAATGCTTTTTAGAAGCATAGTAATTTTGATAGTTGTAGTTTCCTGAAACTGAAGATGTAGATGTAAGAAGAAAACACTTTTTTATGAGCAATTTTCATGTGCCTCCTCCACTCTTTTAAAAAAAGATTAAAAAAAGGCTGTATTGAAGTCTAACCATTTGGAGTACAAAATTCACACATAACTTTACAACCACTACAGTAGACAAGAGAATGGTATTTTCGGAATGCTTTGATTAATTTCTTCTTTTGCTTCGAAGGAACAGTAGGGTCATTGTCCATCTCTTGAATCAGTGCTAAAAGATAGTGATTGGTTTGTTGTTTTTGATCTTCATATTCTTTAGGTGTAATGCGCTGACAGAAGGTGAAGCCTTTGTAAGAAATCAGAGGTTCAGATTAAGTTTCATGCATCATGAAAAAGCTTTGTTAAAAAACATGGTAAGAAACATAGCTATACTCATATTCCAGTTCAGATGTTGATTACATCTACAAGCAATGTGAAACATACAGCCCTCCACTGAGAATGGATGGAAATCTAAATATTAATTGCAAAAATAAAGTTGAAAATGTTACAAGTACAGTATCATAGATGAGTCTATATTGCAAACAGGCCTGCAAGACAAAGAGCAAATACAGTTCTCATACAGAAACCACAATGAAGAGCATTACACAATGCAAGAATGGCATCTTGCATTTGTCAGGATCCAATGATTCCACGTGAGTAAATCAGATCTGTAGCAAGGCCCAGTACCTAATGCAAGTGAATAAATACTTTGGAGAAACAGTTGCCTCTAAACCACACTTCAAAAGTCAGGAATAGAATTTAGGAGCTTCTAGGTGAGTAGATAGCTAAGCATGGTCTGGGCACCAGAAGCAGAGGTGATCCAAGAGAGATACTTAACTCAGCACAACTTAGGTATCAAAAGGTTGTGAATCTCTGCAGCAAAGTACCGCCCTGCAAGGAACTCAAGGCCCGTCACTGGGTAGGTGAGTTCTGGCCTGAGGAAAGACTGGCATTCAGCTACCCCACAGACACTTTTTCTTCCTATACATATTAGAGAGCAATTTGGTTGAACAAGTGTCAGCTGCCTAAAGGAGAAAAAATTCTTACTAATCCTTCTTTACAAACACCATCATCTTTAGGCTTCACATAGAGAGCAGTATTAACCTGAGCTGTCAGAGTTTTCATGTGGACCTGTCCCTCCCTTCTTTTACAGTAAATCTGCCAAACATCAATACTTTTTATGGTTTAGTAGAATCAGATAAAGAAAAAGATAGCTCTTTTAAAAGGAAAGCTTAACAACTGGCAAAGAGATTAACTCTTAAAATTTCAGCTTGAATCCTTTAGTCCTGTGGCTTCAAGTGTCTTACTAGATTAAAACCAACCCTGGAGTTCTCTCACTGGTTTTAGTCTTTTTTATTTCCAGCACACCTAAGGATTACCCTCCTGCAACAGACAGACCCCTTTTCTTATCTGGGTCTCCCAGCCTTCCCTCCTGCTCCCACCTGGACTTAAGAAGTTCACCAGCTAAGAATGCTCAATAGCTCCTAGGAAAGATTTTTTGCTTCTCCTTCATGAGAAAAGGGAAAATGACACCAGAATATGAGGCACACAGGAAAACAGGACTATGCCATGCCAGAGAGCTTACAATCAGATCAAACTATTTCAACAAGTAGATGGGACCTATATGCATTTCCAGATTGGAACTCCAAAACTCAGTAGGAAAAATGTAGCATGGGGTTTGTACTTCAGTTGTCTGTTTAACATGCTGATGGAGATCACACCAGCTCCAATAATATTACAGACAGGCAGCTCTTTCCTCTGCTGCTCATGTCTGTATTCCTTGGCTTCACAATATGTGATTCTCAGAAAACTGAACCGGAAGGAATTTGGACTCATTCCAGAACCCAACACAGACGGTAAAAGAGTCTGTACCAAAACTACTTCTCAGGCAGCTGCTGTATTAAATATAGTATTACACAGCAAAATAACTTAGTGTTACTTGGTTCCTGAGTGGTTTCTCTTCAATGTTTAAGTACACAATGCACTGGCAATATGGAAGTCAGAGAAGGTAAAGAGTCAGAGAGAAATTCAATCATTTAAACCAACCCTTTTAATCAGTGTTTCAAGATATTTTTGGCAGCAAGGCCAGATAGAATGTTAGCTCATAAAAGAAATAAGTTGAAAACCATTAACCCCACATACAGAAGGGTACTGTATCCTAAAAGGAAGGCATTTGACACCTGGTGTGTAAGCCCTAAACCCTTAATAAACGTTGTGCTTACTCAGAAAAAGAAGAGAGTTCTTCAAAACATTTAGTCAAAACACTAAACAATCAAAGTTTGTGCTCAAGTCATCTATCAGAATCTTGAACTACTGAGTTCTGTGAGAATTTTTAGGTATCTTGTGGCAAAAATAAAAGAATACTGTTCATAAATACCAAGTCACATCAAATTCACAAACCAAATTGTAAGCAAGTCACTTCAAGAGGCACGTTTTGCACTACTATTTCCAGAAGTAATTATTTGGTAAAAAAATAAATAAATAGCAAATTGTAATATATCCAAACTAGATAATTTATAGAATCCTTGTTCTCCAATATTCACACCAGTTTTGTTGACAGCATATAATTTAATATTTAGTGCATTAGCCACTAATCCCTTTAATGCTTCACTTATGACAAAGAAAAGGACAGTCTATGCAAAACTATAGTCAACTGATGATAAACCAGTTTGTATACAATAATTTAAATAAAAATGTATCACATCATCTACCTGAATTGATATCTGGATCTTGCCCTTCTAGCAAACTCTGAAGTCTCCTACTCGTTAGTTCCAGAAGAGTTAAAGGCGCCTGAAAATACAACCCAACAAAGAAAAAATTACAAAAACAATACTTCTGTATTTTGAGAATCTAAAGCTTTCAGATGACCAATTTAAAAATACTTAGTTAAATGCAGAAGAATCTATGCCTATATTTATTTAGGTACACATTCGAAGTCTCTTACAGAATTGCACTAAAACAAATAGCTTCACTAAGATGCATGTGTTTATTTCTGGTATTTCCTATCTTCTGGCCAAAGAAATAGGAAGCACAAAGTTCTAGATGTTGTTTTCCATGGCAAAAACTAGTGAAAACAAGCTGATTTCAGCTTTCGCAAAAGGCTCTCAATTGCAGCTGTCAAGTGAACCACCATCCACTCACTGTCACTGCTACACAGTTCTGGCCCCAACTCCCGTGAGGAATCAAAGCCCTAACCCCGACGTCAGAATCCTTAATACAAAAAAGAGGGGTTGGTATATTAACACACACAAAACTCTCACTAATCACTTAATACTTTCAAACTAAACGGGAGCTAATTTAAAAAAAAAATACAATCTCCCATGTCTCTTGTCCTGAAGTCAGAAGTGGAAATCAATGTGTTGCATAAAAATAAAACCCAGTATTTTACTGACACCAAATTTCTGTGAAGTTTATTTTTATAGGGTATGGTAAAGTTTCATCTTTTCATGTGTGACAATATGATGGAACATAAATAAAGGAGACCATAGAAAGTCTGCATATTTACACAATTCATCAAGTTTAATACAAAGGCTATTAGCATTTTGTGGTTCTATTTGTTTTCTTTAATTTAGAAGCTAACATTTCAAAATACTGAAGGATCTTTTAGAGTTGTCAAAGCTATACACATACACTGAGGTACAAGGGCGTGCCATTTTTATACCACTCAGAGTACACCAGTGAACTTCTAAAGGAGAAAGACACTAAGATATCTAAATATTTAGCAGGCAGTCATTACCAACAGGGTGCCAAAATGACCCTACAAAAAATTCTTAATATTTTAAATATTTTCCTAATACAAATCATGCAAATAAAGAAAGAGGATATAATTTATAAAATATTGCAAAGCTCTCAAAAATCTGTCCTCCACAGACTGGAACAGCTTCTCACCCTGTTTGGCTGTACTATTAAACTGTAACAAATGGAACAGATTTGTTATACTCCAGAAGGCAATTCATGGCATTTAACATTTAAAATGACAAAGCCAATGATGTAAGGAGAATGATACCTTGAAGAGCTCGGAGTGATTGTCCATCAGAAACTGAGTCAGCAGTTCTGCCTGTGGCTTTGACAGTGTCCTGTTTTGCAAGATGAACTTTGTACAAGTCTTGATGATCACAAATCTGTTCTCAAACTAGAAAAAGCAGTATCCAGATTTGGCATTAGATTGACTTGCAGTGCGCTAGCAAAGACTAAGTATAACAGGATGCTAGCAGTGGGAAGAACATCTCGATATTTGTTTTAGAACAGATCACACAGAAAGGCAGTAAACAAAATACTTCTAACCGGACAAAAATGATAGCTTTACTATGAGAAAGTGCTGGTTTTCACATTAAACAGAACAGATACTTACTTGTTTTTGCAATCTGTAGCCCTCAGATTCTGATGCGATGGCTAGGAATGTAAGGAGCCTGTGTAGTTCTTCACTAATATTTGGTTCTAATAATTTTAAATAAAGTTGCAATGCCTCTAGAGCTTGATCTGTTTTTCCTTTTTCTGTAATGAAGTAAAACAGCGTATCCAACGTTACTATTCATTTTCAGAGTCACAAATACTTATTTAAATCCCAATAATAATTCAACTTTTGGGGGGGGGGGGTTTCCTTCCAAACAAAATTTCATTTTGTTCCAGTTATTAAAGGATTCTTTTCTCAACCCACAAATCTACATTTTCCTCCCCCACCAGCGGCAGGGTGGCAGCAGGCAGTGAGTGACCAGCTTTGTAGTACTTAATTGGCAGCTGGGCTTAAGGCACAACTCAATAGGACTGAAGTAGCAACAAAGCCTATTTACGGTAGGATTTATCTTAAACTTGCATTTAAATGAAACCCTTCTGGTTTACTTGTATGCATATGATGGAAGGGTTCTCAATAGTCCCTTTTATCATTTTAAATAACTTCTATTACTAAAAAGGACCCTAAGTCCAGAACTTATTCTGGTTAACATGAAAAACGTTACAGCAATGATTTTAGATTTATGTTATTAGTTAGAAGTAGCAATAAGGGAAATTCTGAGTTGGGGTAAGGAACTTCCACAATGAGAGTAGTTACATATTGAAAGAGTTACCCACAGAGGCTGGTGAATCTCTATCCTTTCAGATTTTCAAAATTCAGCTGGACCAGGCCCTGAGCAAATTGATCTAACTTTGAAATTTGTCCTGGTCTTGAGTAGAGGTTCTTAATAGCGATCTTGAGCATTTCTGTCCGACCTAAAAAGTACATCTGCAATGGCACTGCAAATGGTGTCATAATTCAGTCAACTGATCCTTAGTGACGTCCTCCACACAGCTTTCACCTGTATTTTTTGTTCCAGCTTGCACTTACCTATAAGTTCTATAATTCCTGAGTGAATATCAAGATCCTGAGTGGCAAGAAGAGAGTCCTTCTTTTGACTGTAATACTTCATTATAACATCAAAAAGAATCTTCTTGTATGCATTCAGACTGCTGGGGTTGTTAGTACTTTGAGGTAACTGCTGACTAACCATCACTAGGAATTGGTCAGGAAAATACTCCAAGCACTCAATTGCAGCATAGAGCCATCTGTCAAGCCTGTAGAAGGAAAAGTTAGTTTCACTGCTTGCTTTAAAATGCTGTATTTTTATTTTCACCTGTTCATAGAATACTCTGAGTCAGAAGGGACACATAAGGATCATCATGCCCAACTTTTAAGTAAATGGGACTGAATCCACAACCTTGGTGTAATTAGTACCATGCTCTAAACAACTGCACTATCTCAGGGTCCATTTAATCCCTTAAAGAAAACTAGATAGAAATAACCATGCAGGTATAGTCACATACATGAACCACAACACTGAACTGGTTTATTAAGCAGTTTATGTAACTTATTTCACTACAGCAGTTCAAGAACCTGCTCAAAATAAGCAACTGCCATGTTCTTCCTGCAATCATGCCAGACTGTCACTGACCCCGGAATTCAGCTAGTATTTAAAAACCAAACACCACCCCACCATTACTCCAACACACACATTGAGAATCCAGCAGGGCTAACCAGGGTGAAAAAACCAAGGGAGTGGATCTTTACAGAAGAGAAAAAAGACAGTTAGTTCGAAAAAAGAGAAAAATAAAAGTAGGTTAAATTCCAGAAGACTACAGAAGCAGTTTACTATATGACCTACTACAAAGGCGTGAGTTTTCACAAGTATCTGTTGTCTGTATGCCTTAACTAAGGAAAGAAAATGTAAGAACAACCTGAAATTCAGGTGGATAATTTACTGTTGAAAGAGGCCAAAAGATCAGAGGAAAAAGTCTCAACCATGTTGTACAGAAGGAATATAAAATTATAGAAATGTGTAAGGAAGAGGGGCAAGTACTTTTGTATGATTCTGGATGTAAAATAATTTGATCTGAACCAATGACAAGTTGCAAATATTATTTAAGATCCACAGAATCTTATTTTTATCATGGAGAGCAGAAACAAAGATTGTGATATTGTAGATAAAAACAGTATTGATTGGACAAAAAATAATAATTCCTAAAGACATTCACATGAGCCTTGACATATTCATTAAAAGTAAATGCAAGATAAGAGATTAGCCTAAGCACAGTAAACAGGAACACTACAAAAGTAAGAGAAGATTTAAGGAAAAGAGCACTGACAACATGTAGCCACCTTTACTTTTATATTCTCATTACATAATTCTTCAGTGCTACAGCTTAGTTTCTCCTTTTCTCTTGCTAACAAAAGATGCTTTATTGACTTTGTATCTTCACAGCACAGCCACCAGGAACTGTTACAAACAAACAAAAAGCCTCAGAATAAATTTTTTCAAGTTCTAGTATCTGTTACAGAGAGCTTAGAGCAAAGAATTTGGTCTAGAAACTAGGAGTGTTTATACCACTTGAGGTTAAAGTTTTAATGTTTACCTAAAATGCTCAGATGTCCAACTCTAAACATACACTTTTTGTGAAATCACTTACCACTTCTCAAAAGAAGTCAATCACATTAATGCCACCCTGTCTACAAGTATACAAGCATAATGATGTCTGTTTGTTCACTTAACACAAATCTTTGATCAATAGTAAAATAAAGCCTTTACTAACAAATTCATTTCATAGATGTATAACTTACTCGGGCAAGTTTAAGCTACACGTAACCTCTCTGTCCAGGAAAGTATTTGAGATAATTATGTCTTCTTCTTTGCCAAAACTGTCTGATTTTGTCTTCACTGAAGACACCAAGATATCTTCTAGAAGGGGAACATCAATTAACTGCAGCAGTCGTAGCAGAGTTTGCTGTTTCCAGACATCTTCTATTACTGACACCATAAACAAACAAAAAATCCTCAGAAACAAGACCTTATATAAACAATTAACCTTTGTTTTCAATCACTCAAGAATCTTTTAAGTGTTTAAAGAAAACACAGTAACAGCATAGTGTGAAGATGCTGTGTTGGGTAAGAAGGGATCAAAATAGGAATGCTAAGAAAAAAAATGTTTCCCCCATCATATCAGGATTCAGAATAATCTACTCTAATTAGCAGGAGAAAAAAAAGACAAGTGAAAAGCAAAGGAATCATATAATAAAGATGTTCTTAATCTTAAACCTACTTCCTTCTGAAGTAGTATTTGCATAAATAGCACCATTATGCAAAAACATAACCCTGTAGTGTCTCCTTCTGTTTAGTTGCTACAAGCATTAACCCCTTTAACACTCATTTAGATATTTTTTCATTAGTGACAGGTTAAATTTAGGTCTCTGTGGAACACTGTTTAACAGAAATGTGGCACTCACTCCAAGATACAGTGAAGAACAATCAAGTTTTAAAAAGAAAAAATTCAATGTTCACCTCCTTTTGAAAGCAGGAGAGTTGGTTCATTAGCCATGATCTTTGGCGGTAAAGATGCATGAACATATATTGATCGAAGAAGCTCCTCAACTCTCTTTTTATCAGCTGCTTCCAGTGCTAAGGGGTTTGAAAGTGTTGTGTCACACTTCGTTCTGCTTAGGGAGTGAAAAAAAAGTTAGATGTGTAACAAATACTATTAGGACCCATTTGTCTTTCTGTTACTTACTAAATTGTTCTTAAATCAGAAATCTAGGGCTTCATTATATCTGGAGTCTATCCTGCTACTAGAATTCCTATCATCCACATCTGCTTTGTGGAAAGGGCAAGGATATTGATTCTAAATACTGGTTGCTAGTTCCACTTTTTTACCAGCTTTCAATAACTAGCTCATTCTTGCTAATTCTCAGATTTCAGCACAATTGATTGCAAAACCAAATTATTCCTAGGTGCATGCTACTCTGACAGACTCTATTCCAAATAACAAAGGGCAGATCAAGCACTCTATCCAAAAATACGTGGTAGCATCCACAATTTAGGCACAACACCTGGTTCAGATACACATAACTTCACGTACAGGTAACTCTCCTCAACTTATTAAAAAAAAAGAGAAAAAATAGAATAGTTCAGAATAACTTACTTGGAACGTCTTTTTGTTTTCTGTTTGCAGATTTGCTCAGTAGATAAACTTTCATTGTCCTTATTCTTTCTTGGAAGAAGAGGAGCAAGACTGCTATTTACAAATCTGTAGAGACTAGTGTCTGTGTCTTCAAACTCTGTTTCTTTCCCGTTCTTGAATAAGTAAAGTTTGGCTCCAACTGGCTCAAACACGTTGTGATCCATCAACGCTTGGCATACACGGACTCCCTTCAGCCGAGAAATATCATTGCAGCTTAGGTACATGCTTTGCATAAGATGGCTCAATACCACATCAACAGCATTGGAGCCAGTGAAACAGTTTCGATACGTTTTCAGGTGTTGTCTACGTCTTTTGATGTCCACTTGATTGTGAAGGGCATGAATAATACTATTCCACAGCTGAGTTGCTTGAAAAGGACCATCACAATCTGCAAAATATTTGTATGAAATTTTTACAGATTTATAAACCTTTATGCTACTATTTTTAAAAAAATTTCACTGTGATTTTAGTTATATATTTTTAAAAAATATTCAGAAATCAGCTTAGTTTTACAAAGACAAAGATAATATTTCATGACCCAATCCTTCTTGTAAGCTGACTCCCACCCACTATGGTAGAGTCAAGAGAAGAGAACAAAAATCCACTAAAAACAGGTGCAAAAGGCTTTTTGTTATTTTTATAACCACACATGCTGTATATATGTGCTGTGTACATACACATTAAATCATTAGAGAATCACAAAACAGCCGAGGCTTGCAGGGACCTCCGGGGTCCATCTGGTCCAACCTCCCTGTTAAAGCAAGGCCACCCAGCGCTGGTCGCCCACAACCATGTCCAGGCAGGTTTTGAATATCTCCAGAAGTAGAGATGTCCACATACGATATCACAACCTCTCCGGGCACCACTGAAGAGAGTCTGGCTCCACCCTCTTTGGACTCTAGATATTTGTAGAGAACCCCCCGAGCATTCTCTTCTCCCGGCTGAGCAGCCCCAGCGCTCTCAGCCTCAGCTGGCGTAGGTGCTCCCCAGCCCCCAGTTTATCCTCACACATCGCGCCCAGCTCAGCAGACGACAAACGAGCGTTTGCAGTGCATTAACCGCGCCTGCCTCCCGGTCGGAACACCCAGCCCAGCTCCACGCCCAGCCCTACCAGCGGCGCCCCCCGTAAGCTTAGCTCCAGTGAAGCTCAGCCGGAGGAAGCTCTTCCCCCCCCTGCTCAGCTGCCGAGCCGCCCTAGCCCCGTCCTGCCCGCCGCCGGCCATCGGCCCCTCCCACGGCACCGGCAGCCGGGGGCGGCAACACAAACAGCGGGCAGGCATCGACCCCTCCGACACTGCGGGGTAGAAGCTGTTGCAGCGGAGAGACGGGGTGACGCTCTTCGCCCACCTCGGCGCCGCCCGCTCCCCCGCCGCGGCTGTAACTCGCTCTGGCTGCGGATCCTCCTGAAGCGCGGAGTCAAATACCCCGCCATGGCCGCGGCCGGGCCGCTGGCGGAAGCCGGCGGAGCGCATCACTTCCCGCCCGCCGCCCCCGGCC
>VZTD01001533.1:3094899-3207793 GCA_013397725.1 Rhagologus leucostigma
GGCAAGGTCGGCCGGGGACCGCTGAGCTGCCCGAGCCGGCGGATCGGGTCACCTGCCTCCTGTGGCCGCGGCCGCGGCCGCCGCCCGCCCCCCGGCGCGCTGCTCCCGGCTGCCCCGCGGAGCAGGGAGCGCAAGCACCGGCCCTGCGGCGCAGTGCGAGTCCGCTCTCGCTGTAAATAACAGTAAATACTTTGTCCGGGACGACTGGCCCGCAGGAGGCTGACCCCGGGTCTGTGGAGCGCGCGGGCTGGGTTTCACCTGTCACCAGGCGACAGACAGAACCCTGTTCATGGATCTCCTTCCGTGAGGTTTTGGTAGGGATTCAGCTGAAGCTCAGTACGGAAATGGTGCATGAAAGTTAAGAAGGTGATGTGCGGTGGGAGCAGCTACACCTTGCACAGTGCTTCATTGCATTTGACCCTCTCGGTTCTTTTGTAACAAGTGCAAAAGACTGGTTGTGCCTGAAAAATGCTGGGGTTTTGTCCTTTTGTTTCCTGTGATTCAGTTGTTCCAGCAGTTACTTCTTCTGTGAATTGATCCTTAATTGGGGCGGGTGGGTAGGATGCGGTTGGGTGGCATGAAGTAGCTGTGCACCAGCCTGCTGTCTTGGTTCCCAAAGAGGAATCCCGGCTTGTTCTAGTTCAGAATAGTGGTAGTGTATGTTGTGCTGCTGTACGGTGTGCACCCGTAGCCATGCGTCAGATGAAGCATGAATTAGTTTGAGAATAAAGTGATGGGTTTAGATTATGCAGGTTTTTTTAATATGAGTGAGAATTGAAAAATGGTGGACAGTTTGTTTCGGATTTCAACAACCTGTATTTCAACATTTTGAATGTTTTGCCTCATTTCTTAGTGCAGTTGGTTGTTGCTTACTACCTTTCTAAGTGATTGTTCTCATCATGCTGCCGTATTATTGCTGATGTACATCAGCATAAAAACCGTTACTGATTGTGAGGGACATTCATGAAAAGGACATATTGAGCATTCAGAATTTTTAGGATTAGTTGCAGGTCTCATGGACTTCGTATCAGTAGCATTAATATTACTTATGAAATTCAAACAGGAAGAAATCAGAGTTCTTAAACATTTATTGCATGTCCTGTGTTGCTTTTCCAAACACTGTTACTCTTCAGATTTTGCACATGTCTCATTTATTACCTTTTAACTTGAAGTGCAAATTTCCTTGTGGATAACTGTCTTTATTGCCACTTGGTTATTAATTTTTTTTTAGAAATACTAGACCAGTCTTAACTGAACATTTGTTCATGGAACTGAGTTCTCCTACAGTTGGGAACTAGACTTGTGTATTTCAGATGTGGTTAACTTGTCGTGATCTGTGGTATTATAGATACTACCCAAAATAGATATGTTTGGTGGTTCATGGATTTTCTAGGTACATTGTTCCTGTTGACATACGTAGAATTTTTATTGAAGTTGGTGATAGCAATTTCTTTTATAAAGAAAAATACACTATTTTAACTTACAATCAAATGTTGATAAGAGGATTTCTACAAACTTACGTTTAGATCGATGTAAACTTTAAACCCCATCTGCTTATTGAGAAATAAGTTTCTTGGTACTCCTTGCTCAGAAGCTAAACTAAACAATAGTTTGCCTACTGTCAAGCTGGAGAGGAACAGGTTGGACAGGGTCTACCAGGCTTGAATTGTAAATTCTAACACTTCAGATACTGGAATGCTGTTGACATTCTCACCTAGTGGCTTTTCCAGGCTACTCACTGCAGTTAGTCTGTCACCCACAGCAGAAGGCACTTCTGATTTAATGAATACTATACCACTTTTCCACCATCTGTGTAGAGAAGCTTCCTTTCAGATTTACACAAAGCAATTTGAACGTGCATGCGCATGCATTTTCTTCGTAATATTTCTGCGGTTAATTTTGCAAAGTGTTTTATTAGTTTTGAGAGTCCTAACACAAGATGGTGTTGCATTGGTACTAGAGAAGATTTGGTGGCTGGGAGTGAACAAAACAATGGAAAAAGCACAAGATCTAAACTGAAATAAATTAGATTTGGGATTATCTTAAACTCATTAGGATTGATTTTATAGTCTTTTAGCATACAGAGTTTGCCCATAGAATAGCTGCTTTATAAAATCTCTGAGAGCTGGAAATGCTTATAGCTCCTTTTTAGAATAAGCCATGATCCTTGTTTGTACCTATTTATCAGGTTAATGAAAAGTTCCTTTATACAGGGATATTAGGCAGTGTCATCATAGCAGCTTGATCTAGGGCTGCACAGTTAGGACTTGCATATGTTTTTCTCTATCATGAATCATAAAGTAAAATTAATTTCTTGTAATAATAAAATGTCACAGTGAAATAAAATTACTTAGTAAAGGAATTCTGTGTTTCCATAATTTATTTCAAGGTATGTTCTCAACAAAACACTAACTAGATACCAAACAAGTATGTAGTTATTCTTAAGATTGTCTTGTTGATTTCAGACACAGCATCTCATATCTAAAAGTCACAGTCCCCATAATTAAGGCAAACTCCACACTTAACATGCTTGTAGTCACATTGATTCTGCTCCTGAGTTGCCCTGTTGAAGTCATAACTACTGTATCTGATTTAAATTTGAGTATTTGCAAGATTGAGATCTGTGCAGCTGGATTGCTGTCTTTTTAAAAATATATTTTCTTAAAATTCCTGGTGGGGTTTGTCATTTAGTAGCATGAAGTCGTGTCACTTCATCTGACAGCGAAGTTGGATAAATATCTATGGAGCCATAGCAGTACTGTGTTCCTGCATTTCCCTAGGGAAGAATACTGAAGGTGGAGTATAACTGCACCAGTAGTCAAGACAGAGCAGCACAGCTGTTCTGCATGCAGCACTGTGCTGAGGTTTGCTTAGGGCTTGGCTAATACTGCTACACACAACTGCACTGGAGTGAATTGTTCTGTAACACAGGGAACTTTTTAAGAAGTTCTGTTTAGTATGTTTATTACCTCTTTTGTAAAACAGGTCTGTCTTTGCAATTGAAACCTAATCAGATTATTTGTCCTGATTTGTAGTGAAAACAAATCTATAGTACCAGGGAGAGAAGGAGTGCATGTCCAGATAAGTTCAGTGTGGTTGATTTTGGTTAAGTTTGACTGAGGCATACAGTGTTCTTACATCTTACTTGAAAGAGAGACTGAAGAAATATCTTTAAATGTTGCTTTTGAATATACTGCATAATACTGATTCCTGGAAATAATGTCTTCTTGCATTCTCTCTTTGTCTTTGCTCACAAAGATAAGGAAGATTAATTTCTATCTCTTTTTTTTCGCTGTTTTTTTGCTGCCTTCATTCTTTCTTGTGTATACATTATCAGAGAAACAATTGTATAAATGGGATACAAGCTTCAGAACTTGTATCTGGCAGAATAGGCAAGTCAGATTTATTATGAAAATATAGAAAACTCTGGAAGTACATACTACAGGGGAAGATGAAGTAAATTGGAAGCTGCCACAGTCTTTTAGCTCCTAAATTTGAAAGATGATATGAAAAAACTTCCTTGTACAATTTCGGTAAAGCATAAAAGGATGGTTTCTTGTTTCCTTCCCCTGCACTAGTTCATTAGTAGTTGGATCATACAAATTCTAATGTCAGCAATCTGATGGGCAAAATACTGAATTTTGAGCTCATATTTTGAAAAGCACTGTGTAGGAAAGAACACGTTTGTTTTTTACTTGCTGTTTGTGTAATATGCATCCGTTGTTTTGCTGGCCTGGGATCTTAAGCAATCCTTCACTTCAGGAAAATTTGTAGTCCTGTGAGCACTGGAATTAAAGGAGTCTGTTTTTCTAAAGATTTGTTTCTCTTTTTGATGGATACTCATACACGAGGTTTTAACTTTTCCTGTTGGGGAGGCAGTTTATAAATCCTCTGCCTTATTTGATTACTGTTTTCAAGAAATGGTTGAATTTCTCAGTCGTTACTTGCTTTGTTATATCCCATGAAGAACAATCAACGGATTCAGAAGTGTCTGAAGAGGAGTAGAAGCAATGACATACAGTCCCATAGGCATGCACCCACAGATATGTGTATGCAGTGTGAATATGTATAACTGCAAAGCCCTGGTAGTTATATTTCCATATTCTTTGTGTGGGTTGCTCCTGTATCCTGTTAGATCCTTGTTTAGAAGTTATAGTTTTTGACATGTACCTTTCATTAACAGAAACTGAGAGGACTGTGAAAAGTTTCTTTTCTTGTCTTTGTAGGATAAGACATTGGTGCACGGTTGAAACCATGGAGTCCATGCTGAATAAGCTGAAGAGCACTGTCACAAAGGTGACAGCTGATGTCACCAGTGCGGTCATGGGAAATCCCGTTACCAGGGAATTCGATGTCGGGCGGCATATTGCCAGTGGAGGTAATGGTCTTGCTTGGAAGATATTTAATGGAACTAAAAAATCAACAAAGCAGGTGAGTTATCAAGACCTATGTTTGTAAACATTAGGTGACAGACTGATAGGTAGCAGTTGGTAAGCGGCAGCTAAAATCCGACTGGACAGACTAATGTTAAGGGTAGTGAAATGACACAAAGAACTCAGTGCTATTTAAGTACATTGTTCTCAGCTATGTGAGTGATAACTTGCTGTAAGCCTTCACTGTTGGAGAAAGAAGTGGTTCTGCATTCATAACATACAGTTCGGAAGCAAGGTCAAGGATGGATTCATCTGAGTTAAAAGTGATCTGACAAGAAGGAAGAAGTTTGCTTTAACATGGGTTGGTTCCCTAGTTTTTTGCACCTTGCAACTTTTTTTTGGTAACAGTTCTGGCTTTTACAGTTTAAAATAATCATGAAGTATGTCATCGTTTGTTGTCAGCAAAAGGCACTGTAGTTTTTTGCTCAGCTACGGTACAGAAATTGAGCGGTTAGAAATGTTAAGTCATGAGATACTGTAACAGGAAGGCATGGGATGGAGGAGGAGGTTGTGAAGGAAGTTAGTTATGCTTTCCCTGTGCTGCTTTCAGATCAGTATTGTTCCCTCTTAGTTTCCTTAAAGTATTAGGGTTTAGAGCACTAATATACAAACTTTTGACTCACTTGAAGTCCCATGTATAAATGAATATGGGACTGTGACTTCAGAATGAGGTTTGCCAAAAACAGAGTTTAAGAACTGTTATTATAGAAAATTCTTTTGTTACACTGGAGAAATGTGAAAAGTCTTTTTTCAAATTCGGGGAGGAAATCCAATTTTCAAATTGTAAATAGAAGTGTTAATAAATTATGGTCTTTAGTTAAACTTAATTCTGAAGTGATGTGAAGTCACTTAGGCAATGCATCAGCTTGCTGCACAAGTACCAAAAAGAAATGGACACAAAGGAATAATTTTGGAAAATGTTTATACAATTGTGGGAGCCAGTGGATGTCCCGATCAGGGAATGAGAGAGTCCCCTAAAGAGACAGACCCCGAGAGAGCTCCCCAGGTTAAAGTGACTAAAAAGGCCTTCCCCAGAATGCCCTGTTGTGTTATGGAAATGTATCCCAGTTCTGCTTCCCCAGTTGGCCTCCCCGCCCCCTTGTACTTTATCTGTACCTTCCCTAGAAAATTCTCCCTTCCGCACTCTCGCATTGTACCTTGTTCCGTGCCACTCACTTAGATTTTTGCATTGGCTCCTGTACCCTAGTCCCGCCTATGTACTGCCTCTGTCCCTGATGCTTTCCCCGCCCCCGTATATAAACTGAAAACCTCCATCTCCCAACGTCTTTGGTTGGTCTCCTTCACGCATTGGGGTTCAAATAAACCTGTGCTGTGGAATTCCATGCAAAGACCCTTCCTGCCTCTTTACCGTCGGCTTGTCGAGAAGCTGTCTGGAGCGTGCATGTATATCTGTGTGAATGCAGTGGCTGCCGAATGCAGTGCCTTTCTGTTGGAGTCGGATCGGGAGGTTGTAGCATTTCACCAGAACACCCCCCAGCTCCCCACATACAATCTGTTAGATGATAGGCAAATAAACAGTAGCAAATAGATAAGAAATATAATACACAGAATAAATAATCTGCAAAGAATGTGTGATCTGTTTCTGTGTGACAGAGTCTGAATAATGTTTAATCATGTACTTTTACCGTATTTTCAAGCATCTTTTTAGCTGTTGCAGAGCTCTGTGCATCTTTTATTTACTGAATTTACCCAATATACCAGTTGGTTAGGGCTTTTTTTTGGTCTTTCTCAGCTGTACGAAGAAGTGATAACATTGGAAGTATGGTAATTTTGATAGGTTTTATACAGTCTGTGTGCCCAGTAAACATTTGACCTGTAGCAGATGTATCTTTAAAGTCTGGAGAGTTGTAGCAAGTTTTCAAGCCTTGAATGGGTGTTCTGACCCTTTACTTCACAGAGTTTTGTTCAGGTGCTCCATGTGGTCCTGCAATATCTCTGTAAACCCTGACTAACATCTGTGCAGTTGTATGCCATCATTAGTAATTAAAAATACAGCAGCAGTTGTACTGCATGGGATTTTAGATGGCTGGTGTTTTGACATGCAGTTACCATTCATTATTAATACTACCAGTTAGGTAACATCATGTCAACATTCACTTTGCCATTGCAAAACAAAACTGTGCAGCAATACAGTTTATGCTGTGTTGTTTTGCAATATATCTGTTCTTTAACATTACTTTTTATTTCTTTGCCGTGTACCTTCTGAATGTTCTTTGGGCTGGCTGTCATTTTCCAGGTGGTAGCAGTCACTTTTGTGAAGTGTTGGACATATTTGCTGTATTACAAGTATGTATATCTAACTTGAAGCTACAAGCTTTTTTTGCTGTGTGTACTGTAATCAGATAAGCAGGATGTAAGGGCTTAATTACCCCTGTTGTTGTCACTTTACCACAACACATAAGTCATTGTAGCCAGATAAAATAGCTAAATTTGGAGGTTTTAACATTACAGCAGTAGATCCCATCAGAAATCTTTGTTTTCAGGATTATTTTTGTTCCTATTTTAAGTCAGTGGGCAGTTACAAATATTCCATCTCTGGTGACAGTAGATATCTATGATTTTATTCTTCTTTTCCAAATTCTGCCTGGTTCCTGCCTTGCTGTTCTTCCAGGATTTCTGAGTGTTTATTTTTTATTATTTTTTTAATGTACCTTGCTTTTTTTTGCTTCTGTAGGTGACTGAGTAACAGCCTAACAGAATGTGAGGAAATTACTTACATGTGTGCATATGTTTATCTGGTGTTATTTCATAGCTGATTTGCTGCTGTTTGTTTGACAGATTTATGAGTCACTCTGGTTTTAGATAGGCATATGTATTTCAGCTCATCTTGGATTTATTAACTTAGACGTCATGCACGTACACTTTTTCTGGCACAATATGGCACTTGTCCCTCTGCTTAGAAAGTGCAATCATAAATAGATAGGGTAAGGTCACAAATACTTGCCAGCTCAGTTGTAAAGCTAGCAGAATTCAGAAGGTAATGGTTTGTGCTTCAAAACTACTGTAGTTGTGTTTAACTTTTATTGTGATAGTACTAAATGGTAGATAGGTAAGTCAACTTTCTGTTGTTTTGGCTGTGCGTATAGTAATTTTCGACTTAAATCTTCCTGTTATTAGAACTTTGAAGGCTGATAAATTTTTGAAACTGAAATAATTGTTGTATTGTATACCTTATGACTGAGAGAAGCTCATAGGAAAGTAAGGTTATGAAAAAAAAAACACTGGTAAGCTTATCAAAAATAAAACCTCCAAAAGGGGGAGAAAAATCTTTTTCTGGCAGAAGACCAGAGTAATACTGGAGTGCTTTCCAGTATTTTAGTTCAGTGACTATTTTGCTTATTTCAGTGGGAGGCCGTGGTAAAATATCATGTATTTGCATATTGAGTTACATTTGATTTTTTGTGTGAAATTAACGTGAGTGCCTATGGGTAAAATAGAGGACAAAAAAGAAAGGGAAAACAAACACAGTTTCTAAAATCAAGCATTTTGACGCTACCTTTAAATTTCCTTTGATTTTATGTTCATGATTTAGTTTTAAACATGAACACATTTAAGATTTTTTGCATGAGAGCACTATATCAGTTCAGTTCACAGGATAGATGGTGAACTGTATTTATTAATTTTTTTGTGGAGTTTGGATTTTTTTCTTCTTTTTTTCTGTACTTAGTCCCTGTCATTATTTCTTCACCGTATTTAAAATGTTAGGATTTGAGTTTGTATAGTATTCACCACTATAGTGCTTGAATGTTTTACAGGTTTTGTTAACATAGTTTCTCGGTATCCAGTGAGATGAATAGGAAGAGGTATTGTTGTTCCATTACCATTACATTTCCACAGCTTTTAGAGTCTTTACTTTAGAAATAATTTCTAGTTTGGTTTGCGTCTTTATTGACACACAAACCCAGTGTGTTTTTGAATGCTTGCCTTCCTCTTAGGGTCAGGAAGGAAAATGTGATATGCTGTTGTTGTTTGGTTGCCTTTTTCTGGTTGGAAAAAATTGATTTCTCTCTCTTTTTCACCCTTTCAACTTTCTGTTTCTTTAGGAGTTGCATTGGCTAAGATAGGAGCAGGATTTTTGCATTGTCTTTAGTTTATAAGATGTCTATGTGGGTAAATAAGGACACGTATTTTAAACTGTCAACATGTGTTTCAAACTGGTGCATGTTTCATAAAAATTTCAGGATTGCAAATAGTCTGGGAGGATGTGGCAGGCTGACCGTGGCCAGCACCCACACAGCTCCTCACTCACTTCCCTATCCCTGGCAGGCCGGGGGCAGAAAATAGGAAGAAGAAAAGAAAGAAAAGTTGCGCCGCTCCGGGAGGGCAGCAGAGAGAACAGCTGTGTGAGGTGCCGTCAAATCAAATCCACCATCTTCTCAGCCTAGTGGCAGTGCTGAGACAAAGTAGGAAGATGAAAGTATTAGGGACTCTGAGAAAGAGATTGAGTGGTGGAGGCACACCCTCCATACCTTGGACAAATGAACCCCCCTCCACTTCACAAGAAGCAGTGGATCCCCTGCCGTCTCACCACCAGGCAGAAGGAGAGGACCTTAGAGATGGAGGGAAGTGGAAATGGGTTTCTGCTTGGTGTGGCAGGCAAATTCCCTCCTGACCTACCTCACCTTCTGTTAGACAATAGGTGTGAGGCCCTGAAATCTGAGGACATCGGAAATGAGAATGTGGATGAAGGTTCTTCCAGGATGGAGGAATGGCTAGGGCAGGGTAGCCTCCCACATCACAACCTCCTCAGGTAAGAAGACAAGAAGTTTAGTAGTCATTGGTGTCTCCCTTTTGAGAGGAATGGAGGGCCCGATATGCTGACCGGACCCAATCCATAGGGAGGTGTGTTGGCTCCTGGGATCTGGGTCAGGGACGTCATGAAGAAACTTCCCAGTCTGGTACAGCCCACTGGTTATTACCCACTACTCGTTTTTTCAGGTGGGTACCGACAAAGTCCCAACCACAAGGCTACAGAGAGTCAGGAGGAACCTAATGGCCTTGAGTCAACTGGTTAAGGATCTGGAGCACAAATTGTGTTCTCTTCTGCCAGTTGCAGGGAATGAGTTGAAACAAACCATCCAGGATTGCAGCAAGCACCAATAGAACTTGCTTTGAGCCATCATAAAACATTCAAACCACAGCTGATTTAAATATTCACTTTCTGATTCTTTTCACTTGTCATCAAACAGAAATTTTTTTAGAAGTGTTGTCTTAGTTTGAAATTTTGTTATTGGTCATGTACTGCTCAGTGTATGTCTTCCATCCCCTGTTATTTTTCTTCTCTGCCTTGTGCTAATGTTTGATCCATCACACTTAAGAGCTGGAGCAGGGAGCCAGTATGGATAGAAGCAGGAAAAGTGTACTTAGTTGAGTTAGTTATAAATATTCGCCTGCTAACAGCTTAATGAAAATAGCTAAAAACCAATTTTTTTGTGTATTGGGCTGAATTTCATATTTTGGATAGCCTATTTCTAGAAGTGTGTAGAGGTTTTCTTAATTAATAATTTAGATGTTCCTGTGAGATTTTAATTAGAGTAATGGATATAAAATGTGCAGTAAAAGAGCATACAGTTCCTCTTGGGACTGAAAACTGTATTTTCATATTATTTTCTACTGCTTTCTAACCTTTATTATTATTCATAATGCTGTTTTAGGAGCATATAAAAGTCTGTTTCATGATAAAGTTTTTAATTCCTGTTTTGCATCAGTTGATACGTTTCACATTAATGACTTCCCAGATGATGATGTAATCTAATTTTTTATTTTACATCAACCTCTGTAATTTCAAAGTTTCATATAAATGTCTTAATTTTCTCCTGCTTCAGTTGCAGAAGTTGGAGAGACTTTCTCTGTTTTTAACATTCTTGTGACTTTTTTACACATCTTTGAGCATTACAAAATTCTTAGCGTTTTATCATGTGAGTGATCTGATCAGGTTAATAGATTACAAGTAACTATTTTGTCACATTGTACTGGTTTGGAGCAGAATTGGTCCTGTTTGAGACAGGACCTGGTTTAATAAAGCATCACTTGATATATATAATGCCCAATGACTGCAAATATACTTAGAATATTTTAACTGTTCATAGTTGATAAAAATGCTTTCATCTCCTTAAAATCAGGCTGGTTTTTGACTGTGGATCTGCTGCTTTGTCACTGTGTAGGTAGAGGTTATAGTTTACGCATCACTGTTTACACAAAAAAGGAGCATTAGTACCTTAACTCTTAAAACATGTATTTCAGAGTTTATATACAGTAACCTCTCCTGTGACTGAGACTAAGTAAGAACAACAAATTTCTTTGTTTGGTGATTGTACTGTTGATTCAAAAAATCCATTTGTATATAATTTGGTATAGGCTTGAGTTTTGGCTGCGTTATACACTGAGTGAATTCTGTTGCTTATTTTCAGGAAGTGGCTGTTTTTGTCTTTGATAAGAAGCTGATAGATAAGTACCAAAAATTTGAAAAAGATCAGATTATTGATTCTTTAAAACGAGGTGTTCAACAGCTAACTAGACTTCGACACCCTCGGCTACTTACTGTTCAACATCCATTAGAAGAATCCAGGTAAGCTGTAGTAAAGTAGAGAAGAGTTATTTTTAATGATTGTTTTGGTATTGGATGTAAACTATCTGGAACATCTGACACATACATCTGATGAGATTCGAGTTTACTGTATTTATTCATATGACAGTGGTATTGACCCCACCCTCATATTTCCCCCCACTCCTTGCCATAGAATGCGGTTCTGGTGTGAATCTAATTAATAATCTATTGCTTCATCTTAGTCCAGTTGCAGCTATAAGGCTACACATGACTCTTACAGCGTGAAAACTTGGTAGTTTAATTAATTTTGCTTTTAAGGAACTCTCAAAAATTGTTTTCTTTCAAAAAGTTATTCATACATTTTGTTCTATGTATGAGATGTATTTAGTACATGTGAGATTAGGGATTTTTGGTGAATCGTATGTGTTTTAACTACATATGTGTTGAAATGGTCCTCAAATGCCAATCAAGGGAGACAAAATTCAGCATGTTCTTCTAGTGCTTACTTGATTTATGGAAGGTTGGTCTCTAGGCACAATAACTGATTAGTCTTACACATCTATTGTTCAGCGATAGTGATAACAGCACACTAAAATCTAACAAAAAAAAATCAAGGTTTCATGTTAAAATAGGAAGCTGATCCTGATACTACCAGAGAAGATCATGCAGGTTTTAGTGGTTTTTTTCCCCAAATAGGGAGTGGGTTGGACTAGATGATTTCCAGAAGTGTTTTCTAACCCCAGCCGTTCTGTGATCCTAAATGGTAACCTGATAAACATTCATTATATAATGGCCTTCCTTTCTGTGTTATCTTGAATTTTTCCAAATGGCTTCTAGGAGCCGAGAATACTGTAGGAAAGCTTCTTCATCTTTGCAGTGCCGCTTTGAGACAGATTTCTTGGATTAAATTGCAGTTGCATATTCATATCTATCTTTCCTCCAGTACTAAACACATTTCACATTAACAGGGGTTCAAAGCTGTCATTGCACCTGTGATTCAGTAAGTCCCTTAGAAAGGCATAAGGAAGATTAATTAGGTAGTTGAAGACAGCTCTCAGTACTCTACAACAGTAAATAAACTATTACATGCTAAATGTCCTAGGGTCATCTCAAGTTACAGTGTATGCAAGTGAATCCCAGACTACCTAAGGCTTCTTCCTGAAGTTGTCACTCTTTTCCAGTTGACTCAGCAGCTTTTCCCCTGAGCTTTGCCCTTCAGAAGAAAAGGCTAAGATTCATACCTTTAAGACAGCTTTGGTGTTGTTCTTGTGAAGCATTTAAGCCTTTTGAGTGAAATTAACAGTATAGTTACATCAGAGTTCTTGTTTATGAGTTTTTAGTAATGCCTTATGCTTTGCTTCAGCTGTTTTTCATTCCACGCTCAGCTGCTGGTAGAAACACCAGAAGCACAAAACCTGTACAGTTGCTTGCTGTGCCAGAAACTGATGTAACAGTTTTTGGAGGAGATTAATAAAAGAAAGGTTTACGTAGAATATTTGTGTGTGTAACCTTGTACAAGCATGCTGTAAGATTGCTTTAGAATTTCAGGTCTTTCCAGAGTGCTTATTCTTGAAGAAATCTGTCGTGGGCTTCTGGCTAGACTGTACCTGGTCTCTTTTTTTGCCTTTTTTTTTCTTTTTTCTTTTTTTTGTGTTTCCCATTTGTTTTGTCCTTCCCACAGTTGTAATGAATGGCTTGCAATTCACCCATTATTCCTCCTATATGAGGCAGATGGATACTTGGTGTACCTGGAAGGCTGAAGTAGACAGGGAAAGAAAGGCCATAACTTTCTGACCCTAGTGTAGATAGTTTTTCCACTATTAGTGGAATGTCTTCACTACAAATTATTGGTATCCAACATAGCTATGTTTAACATAAATGTACCTAATACATGCAATGATACATACATCTTAACATGCGTATATATAATGAGTAACTCCTTATTTATACTAAATATTTAATATGAATATGTTTATTTACAAATGGTCTTGAATTCCATTAACAACACTGGAAAGCAATATTAATTTATATTTAACTCTTTATTGAAGAGAAGGATAAAAAACCAAATTGAAAGTTAGCTCATAATATCGTTGCTACCCTTTAAAAATAGTAGTAGTGTGAATTGTCCCTGATAATTTACATTTATATTTTAGACATTGCATTTGTTTCACTGTAAAAATCATATGCATTTTTGGCCATCACTGTTATTTTTAAAGTCTTTTTATTTTATTACTCTGAGTTTCATTTTGATATTATCCAGGAAAGTGTTAAAGCAGCTGCACTGTATGGCAGACATCAGCTTCTGCAATATTCTGCTATTTTAATTAGGTTTACCACATCCTTCTTTTTATTCTCCCAAAACAGCAGTAATCAGAGAGCTTACGTTATGAAAACCACCGAATAACTTTTTCTTAGATATTTTCTGTAATCTGTGCCTTAACCGTAGCTAAATGGATAAGCTCTGTGGTAAAGTTGAAGTCAGACTGAAAATAAAGGACTTTGTCATTCTGTGTTCTGGTTTTTCCTTGTGATTATAACAGAAACAAGTTTTATAGCCTATTCATGTTAATAGAAACATGAAAGGTAGTCATTAACAGAATGGTAGGGAGGAAACCAAGCAAAAAAATTCTGTCGGATTGGCTGACACTTAGCATTCAATGTATTTTACTTTTCTGTTGTTTTTCCTTTAGAGAGGCAGTAGATAAAACTAAAATCTGGATGAATAATAAGAGGTTTGCATGTTTCAGCAGCCTTATTTTGCTTCAAAGGTCAAGCTTGTTAATTATTGAAATACTTAAAAAATATGTGGCAGATTCATGCTGAGACGTATCTTTTGATATTTTTATGGAATGATCGAAAAGTTAGGCTGTCTTCTTGCTTATAACTTTATAAGCAAACTTATATATTCAAAAATGTATCTTTGTAACTGTTGCTCAGGTTCTGTGTTCTTACTGATGCAGTGTTTAGTGTTCTCGTGAATAAATCACCCTTAAAGCAGGTATGTGGGCTACCATCCATGTAATGCTTTCTCAAGAAAACCCTTTAAAACAATTAAGGAGTGAGTTGCAATGGCTGTCCAAGGCCTCCACCGCTGTGCAGACCAGTATGAAGAAAGTGGATATAAAGAATTACTCTGTCTGTGTTGCATGAAGATTGTGAAATTGAGACATATATTGGTTTCAGGACCAGTTTTGAAATTTGAAATTTTGAAGCACAGTGGTATGACCAGTCCGATTTATGTGTGGACGTTTGCTTCATCTGTGCTTTTCAAACACAAATGACACAAAACTGCATAAACAAGACCATTAGTTTTTCATGAAGAAAAAGATGAGTAAAGTAATTTGAAAATCATGCGAACTGCAGTTCATACAACAAGTGTATTTGTGTTTGCAGCTCTTCTTCTCTATCAATTGGCAAAGTAAAAGAATATTCTGGTTCTCCCTTATATTAACTTAGTTTCTGATCTTTGTCTGACCACATTAAGTATTGGTTCAGTCAGGGACATGTTGGTTTTAGGCATAGGTAGAAGTCTGATTTTGCAAGTTTTAATCATAGTAAGAACTATTCGATCAATTTTTCCTGGATCGGGACAAGAAAAGCATTGTTTTTTTAAAAAAAAAATTATGAAGCTTTGTGTGAATCATTAGTGATTTATGTGAATATTAGAGAATAGAATAACTTAATTCTAGTATTTTTTTAAACTGCAGATATTTATTTATTTCTCTTTAGTACAATACTATAAGAATTCAAAACCTGAAATGTAACATGACTTTCGGTTGCACCAGGTGCTTTGGCAATGTATAATATGATGTTTGTATGGTTCTTTATTTGCAGTCAAGAGATATATTACATTCATGTACAAGAAATTTTTTAATGCATTTCCTATACAGGGATTGCTTGGCATTTTGTACAGAACCAGTCTGTGCAAGTTTAGCTAATGTTCTTGGCAGCTGGGACAACCTACCTTCTCCTTTACCATCAGACATTAAAGAATACAAACTTTATGATGTGGAGACCAAATATGGTTTGCTTCAGGTATGCTACAGGTTGTCTTTATAATTTTCTTCTACTTTTAGTATTAATGATTTTTTTTTATAAAGTCTGTAAACGGCCAAAGTTTTGTCTGCCTATAGTAAATCAAATAATTGTGAGGTGAGAGATAATAGTGCCCTGATCACTATAAGTGTAAGAGAGGATAAACACTGGAAGCTCTAAGCTGCTACTCTTTTTTTGCTTGTTCTGACACGTAAAATAGAAAATTCAGTTAATTTTTATTTTTCCTATTAATGTCTATGCTACAGCCGTCTTTTCCATACGTGAATCTTTTCTTTACATTCTGTGGAGAACCATCGGCTCCCAGGTTTTGTTTGGTGAATACGTTGATCAACTTTGTAAAGCATTTTTGTTCTTCTGAGATCATATTGTGGCCTGAGGGGAAAGGGGAATGCACCACCACACTTAGGCTGTGATAGCTAATTGACATTAGTAATCCCACCTGCTGATTACCCATCTGTGTTTAATTTCCTTCATGCATAATTTTTAAGGCATGGGCTAAAATAGTGATGAAAAATTGTTTCTTTGTTAACTTAGGAATTTAACTGCAACAACAGAATTTTTGTAAATGTGTTATAGGATTTTTGGGGAAATACTTAACCTGAAATAATGGTCTCTTATTAACAGGTTTCTGAAGGTTTGTCGTTTTTGCATAGCAGTGTCAAAATGGTCCATGGAAATATTACTCCTGAAAATATAATTTTGAATAAGAGTGGAGCATGGAAAATTATGGGCTTTGATTTTTGTATCCAATCAACAAATCCATCTGAACAGGAGGTAATAACCTTTATGTTTATCATCATTCAATTTCAAAATCAGGTCTTTGTCTGAAACCAGTTTCATGATCTTGCCTTCTAGTATAGAATCACTTACTTAATGTTCACCTCTGTGTTTTGTTGGCTGAAAGTTAGAACATAGTGGCACAGGTGTGGATTGAAGTGCTGCATTTGATCGTCTCAGAAAAAGAGCCTGAGTGGGCTCACAGTAGGCTAGTGACTCTTTCAAATAGAGGCTGGAGCCTGTGCCACGTCTGCTCACCTTCATGTTGGATAATATGCAAACCTACCTAACTTAATGTGTTGCATCTACTCAGTGCCTGGTTGCTACCTCCTAAAATGAATTCCATCATAGCTCATGTTTCCCCATTACCAGCAGTGCTTTGATTTTACATTACACTTCCCAGCTCTAATATTCAGACATAACTGCATCAGCTAATCACCCTAAGCCACAGACAGATTCTTAGCAGTTTTGCCCTGCTCTGTTTCTGTTTGATTCGTAATTGAATTTGAGAGGCTTAATTATTTTTTGCTGCTTGAGTTTCTTATTGAAAATGGTCTTTAAAAATCCTTGACAAATGTACTTTGTTTTGCTTCTCATACTTCTCTTGTAGCCAAAGTTCCCTTGTAAGGAATGGGATCCAAACTTGCCATCCTTGTGTCTTCCAAATCCTGAGTATCTGGCACCAGAATATATCCTCTCTGTGAGCTGTGAGACAGCCAGTGATATGTACTCTCTGGGAGCTGTTATGTATGCAGTGTTTAATAAAGGGAAACCAATTTTTGAGGTCAACAAGCAAGATATTTATAAAAGCTTTAGTAGGCAGCTGGACCAGGTATTTGTTTGTTTTATGACTATTGTTTGTTGATTCTCATATTTGAAAAGTTATTATTGTAAAATAGGTTTAAATATTGAGAACACTATCAGTGCTCCAACATAAACCATCTGACAATGGTATCTTACCTTACATACTGTTGTTACAAGAAAAAAAATTGTAGCAAAATATGAGAAATAAAAATATGTCTAGAGGAGGTTGCGTGTACCAACTTTATAAACTAAAAATTGCATTTTTCACCTGATTTCTCTGTAAACCTGTTGAATGCTGGTCTTGGGAAATAATGCTTACCTGTCAAGGTGAACAGTATGAAACACACGGCAGTGAAATACCTATGTAGGACCATTGAAGAGGACTGGGTTTAGAGTGATTTGATCACTTGACATGGCAGTTGGTATCTACTTAGCTGTCACTATTTCACATTCTTTTTGGACTGTGAATATTAACAGAAGAGAGTTGTCACAGTTAATTGGATCAGCTGACATAATGTCTGTTCACATGCAGGTTTCCTTTGTTGTAACTTCTTTGGGTGCCCACTGCCATAATTGTATATACTGTGTTTTAGTGTGTGTAGACAACACCTCAGATCATGACATTTGCCTGTTTAAAAATACCGTATTTGTGTTCTCTAATAACCTGAACTACAATGGGAAGTTGAAAAAAGAGGGATGGGACCTAAAACAGGTAGGCTGTTGGGAAACAGAGAAGACTGTGAGCAATCATTTAAAAGGGGAAAAGGGATAGAGAAACCATCAAGAGAACAAAGTATAGGCCTGTTGTGTATTGGAAACAGTTATATGCAGGGTTTTCTGAATTCTTGGTGTATGTGCTTGTTACTTACACAGCTGAGCCGTTTAAGCTCCGGTACTCTTCAGAATATACCCGAGGAGGTGCGTGAGCATGTAAAGCTACTCCTAAATGTAGCTCCAGCAGTCAGACCAGATGCAGATCAAATGACTAAGGTCAGTCCATGGAAAATACAGTAGCCATAGGAAAGAGAGAAATTAGTGTTTGATTTGTAGAGCTGTATTAAAGTGTTTTCTGTTAATCATTTTAGTTGAAATGTTAAATAGTTTTTAACCATTTAGATGTAATGTTAGTTGATGCCAAAAGTTGTCCTTATGCTGACATTTATTCATGTGGAAAAAGTAGGTGCTGAGACAGAATTTAGAAAAAATATTCAGTGCAACACTGCTTTATTCCTTTCCATACAGTTGGAAGCTTTTTTATACTATGCTTTTATACAATTCAGTCTTTAAAATTATATTGGAAGGATTTGAAAGTGAGAAAATTATAAAGGGCAATAAATGTAAGGATTAACTTTTGGCTTATGATTTTTGATGTATTCTTAAATATGCAGAAGAATAAAGTATATTCAGAAATTATTTGCCATTACAAAGCAGAATTTAATTGGAAGTAGGATATAATGTAAGTTTTAATTTGGCAAACTGTTGGTCCTGAAAGTAGATCTTAAAGCATGGTTCTTCCCTTGTCTTATGCCCCATTTTCTCCGATCTGATAGCATTTCAGGTTCCTGCTTACAGATTTGCTTTGCAAAACAATTCTATTTGTTTGCTGTGGTGTAAAAAGGTGGTATGCAGAGATAGAAATCAGTGTTTTAACTGTTGAAAGAAATAGTGGGTGAAGAAGGGAGAGGGAGCAGGTGATGGTTTTGTCCACCTATATGCTGACTGAGTTGGGAGTGAGGGAGTTGGCAAATATTTCTCAGGTATCAACTCAGTTGTCTGAAGGACTACAATGAACAAATCTGTAAGTGGTTGTATTAAGCAGTATAGTTTTATAAAGATGTTGAGTCTCTTTTACCATATCTACGCTGCACACTGAATCATAGGGTAGAGGTATCAGAGCTTCCAGGGTTTTCTGGAGTTTCCAGGGGTGAGAGCCAGATGTGGATGACCTAGTAGGTAATCCTTTGTTGTAATATAAAATAGCATAATTATTCCTAGGAGATTATTTATTCAAAATTTTTACTTTTCATTACCTTTTTTTTGTAGGCAACTTACTGTATATGAAATAATCTTTTAGCTTAGATACACATGACATTCTTGAGTTTTTGAAAAATGCTAGGAAAATTCCGTCTTAATAATCAATCTGTATCTGAATATTATACTACTTGATATGTAAAAATCTAATTTTCTAATCATTAGTTGCAGACATGTCATTGTAAAGACTTACTGTAGTGCATTGCAAAGGTAAATAGATTATGATATTTTGGAATTATTGTAGCAGTGTCAATGTTGTCCCGCTCCAGATCACAACCTTTTAATCTTATTTTTAGATACCATTCTTCGATGATGTAGGAGCAATGACACTTCAGTATTTTGATTCATTATTTCAAAGGGATAACCTGCAGAAATCACAGTTTTTTAAAGGACTACCAAAAGTTCTGCCAAAACTACCTAAGGTATGTCTGAATGATGTCTTGAAATAGCAAGTTTGAAAATATATGAACATCTGTTAGCATTTTGACTCTTGGAGTGCTGGACTTTCTGTAGCGTTGTACCATAATACATTGCCATGAGACTGTCAGAATAGAGTAGAAGGAGATAAAGGGAGATTAGGACATAATTATTGTGGAAGTTTTCCTTGACAGTCAATAATACTTTAAATGGAAAATGGCAAATAAGCCAAATAAGGAACCATCATTTGCATGTCCTGTTGTAGTTCATCCCAGTTTGAAAGGGAGTTGTCTCCTCTCCGCTTACAAGGCTTTCCCTGTATTTCTGGATGCCATCATAGCGCTTTGAAGCCATTTTACCACTTTTTTTTCCTATAAGATTGCTTTAAGTTTTTTCCTAGCAAGGCAGTACTTTAATGTTGAATGATGCAAAGCTTCCTTCCCTCAGTAGACTAAATGTTTTCTTGTGCTGGCAGTGCTCAGAAATCTCAGAAGCAAATGCCTGTCATGACACATTTCTCCTGTGTAGTGTTAAACACTATGTCTAGACTGGGTCCTTTTCCTTTTGTGGTATAATTTCATTTACATAACCTGTAATCCGTATGTGATAGAAAAATAGTATTAGTTTAATACATAATAGAATAACTGAGCTTCTCAACCAGTGCATTAAATTTCTTTATTTTTAATTCTGTTTTGCACTACACAGTGCAACATTCAGACTCCGTATTTAATACTCTGTTCTTTTAAATTTAGTAGTTTTTTGCTTTGATCAGAAATGGTGGCTGCTTTGAATTTGGAAATAGGTAGCATGTATTTCACCCAACTTCAGACAGCCATTGATTGACCTATTCATCTATAGGGCATTCTTTTTATTTTTTGTCTGTCTCGAAAGTATATTTTTTGAGGGAAGTGACTCTGCCTTTGAACCATATATTTCTGTTTATTGACCTCAAAAGCATTTAAGGATGTCTAATTCTACAGTAGACATCCATAGTTTAAGTATCTATTTCATCAGCAGAATCCTATTTAGGGAATGTACCTGGAGTTTTACAGGGGGGTATTGTAGGATTATGCGTTTGTTCAGTGAATGATGAGGTACAGAAAAAAGTTAGTCTTTTGAAGGGTTTATAGGGTCTTTTTAAGGGCCTCGTTGGGGTCTTTTTAAAGAAAGTGTATAGAGTAAGGTTTTCATGACTCGTGTGTGGCTTAAAGTCTTATTTTCTGTACAGTTAGTTGCTTTTTGTTGATCTTCACAGTTGTTAACATCTTTGTGTATGTTTTGAGTGCAAACAGAGAAAAGTAAGCAAAGTAGCACAGTGTAAATTAGGTACAGTGTACTGTGCAAATAAGAGATCAAAACTGAAAATTATCTGTCTGCTTTTTTGTAAATATCAGGCTAATACAAAAGCTGCTGAATGGTAACTTACTGCAGTACAGTACATGATTCATACTTGTTTTTTTTTTTTCTTTTAGCGCGTTATAATTCAGCGAATTTTGCCTTGCTTGACTTCTGAATTTGTGAATCCTGATATGGTACCCTTTGTCTTGCCTAATGTTCTCTTAATTGCTGAGGAATGCACCAAAGAAGAATATATCAAGCTCATTCTGCCTGATCTTGGTCCTGTTTTTAAGCAGCAAGAACCAATCCAGGTATGTTGATATTACTCATATTACAATTTTTCTCTTTGGTGTTTTTTTCCCTGAAGAAGTAACTAATTGTTCCATTTCCCTTTTCCAGCTTCACACACATTGCCCAGCCTGCTCTGTAGTTGCCCAGACAATCAGTCTTGATTTATACAAAATAGATTTTTTCAGGAAATTCAAAAAAGCCTCTATCTACCTCTGCTTGTTTAGATGGGTTTTCTGAGGGTATATTGCGTTTATAGATGAGATTTGCAAAAAAGGTTTAATTTACCACTTGGTTTTGGTTGATTGTAGAAGATATATTTGTGGGCATTTTAACACTCACCTGGCCAATCTGAGCAGGGTTGTACAGTACAATGTTTGCATATATTCTACCAGTAGATGAACCTGGGGTTTTTTGATTTGGTTTTTTTCTTGTATCCAGATTGGAGACATTGGGATCATGGGGTGGAAAAACTGTAATTTTGACACTCTCTTTGAAGTGCTATTTATTCTTAATAAGAGTAGTATTTATTTGAGGACTGTGCAAAAATTTGTGAAATTTGTTTAATTTCTAATTTGACGAATGTAATGTGTAAGTAATATATGCTGTTTTCCCTGCTGCTTAAATGTATAAAAGTATTAAGACATAATTGTTACTGTAAAGGAGCAAAAATACACATCCTTTTGTCATCACCATGTGCATGATGATTCCTGAGAAATCTGTCACAAAGTGAGGCATTGTGCTTCCACAGATGAGAGACAGGTGTGCATTCCTTCTAGCTCACTCCTGTGTGCCATCATTTTTCTGCAGATCACTTAAAGGGCAAGATAAACATAGGAATGAACAAGCAGACCTTTTATTTCTGGGTTTCAGAAAACTGGACCAGAGAACTGTCATTATACTGGGGAGGCAGGGAAGGCAACAACTGTATAACTGAGAATACCTCGGGAAATTTGAACTACTTAATGATGTTTATACTTGGTACATTGAAGCTTTATGCTAGCTTTGTTCTCTTGAAAAAAGTCAATGTTTAACCAACCAAAAGCCAGTGAACGTCTTATTTGTGCTGTGCCATTCTGAAAGGTAACACCGTGTTCTGCTGCCTTTAATATTAGATTTGTGACACAATCCTCACTGCAAAAAGTTTGTAGCAGAGTTACATCTGGAGCACAATGGACACAAAAGCTGGTTTATGTCTTGAGAAGTAAGGGAAGCAAAATACAACCTTGGAATCATCTCCTAAAGACGGAGCTTTGCAAAATTTTTCTGTGACTGTCTAGACACTATTAAATTCTTACACTGGTATTTTTAGTGTGAAGTGCTACATGGCTTGTTCGGCTATTATTTCTGTGGTCTTTTTAGTATGGGAAAGTTTAGGTAATATAGGTCATGTTTTCAAAGTTAATATATCAGGAATTCTGGGAAAAAATACGAAGGTTCAGAGTGCCAGAGGATAGAATTCCAGGTCTGACTATCTTTGTACAAAGCAGGAATGTCTGGTTTCTGTGTGTTTGTAACTCCTGGAGAGGGACATTCAGGGAAGATGCCAATGTTTCTTCAAAACACTCTTTCAAGATGTTACAGATTTATATTAGGGGCCTATTGCTTGACTTTAGTAGGATATTTAAGTTAGGAAATGGATGTATCGTAGGAAAGCTGCTCTAATCCAATGTGAAGCAATTGTTAGCTAGTGTTCACAATGTCCTTTTGTGAGGGAATTCACGATATGAAAACGGCATATTTAGTTAAATTTACTGTTGAGGTTAGTGTGGAGTCGTGTGTGCTGTAGATTAACATCCTAGCTTACTCTGACTTAGCTTCCCAGACAAACCCTTAATTTATATCTACAGGTTTCCATAGAGAGTTAGCATAGGATATGCTGTAAATTCGTTTTCTAATTCACTGCACAGAAGTGTACCCTGACAAGTACTGGGCTCTGCATTAATGAATGAAGCATTATTACTTGGAGTGCAACTGCTGTTAATTGCTTGTTAGCTAATGTGTGTGAATCTGTGACTGTACCATCTTAGTTTTTACCTAAATAGATAAAAGTTATCAAATATGGTCCTAGAAGCTTAAAATAAAAGGTGTTCTTTGAAACAGTGTGTACTGTGTTGTAGCTAAACACAGATAAAGAGACATCAGAAATTATACATCTTTATCTTAGTTAAAAAGCATTGACAGCCAGTGTAAAGAGCTGAACTGCTTCTGTGAAATCTAAATTATTATATAGTACTTGGTTCTTACTTTAAAGGAGATTTTCTAGTTGTTAAATAACAGGTTTCATTCATGCCCATTTCAAATTTGTAAAAACAATCAAATGATATTTCTCCAAAACTATAGATTTAACTAACATAGAAATTGTAATTCCACAATATTATAGGCTCGTTAGAGAAGAATAGGTGTTAAGAGCACATGTAGGTTTCAAAAAGTCAAGTTTAGGGCAAACAAAGTTTCTGTATTGAAGAAAATTATAAAATCTGTCCTTAAAACTGATCATGTCCGTCTCACCATGATTATCCCAAATATGGGGATATTGCATCAGAATCATGGAATGAATGAATGAATGAATGAATGAATGAATGAATGAATGAATGAATGAATGAATGAATGAAATTTTGTGTGTGTGTGCAGTTTGGGAAATAATAGCTATCCAATAAGAAAACACATATTAGCTGCAGTATAAAAATCTATTTTTCTGCTCTGTAAAGGAAAACAAATAAAAGGGGGAAATTTGTAGTTTTTCCTTTTTTTCACGAACCCTGTGGGGGGAAGGGTGGTTGCAACCTGGTTTTCTCTCAGGGGCTATGTTACTAGATTTTGGCCAAACCAGCACAGTGGTCTTGGTACATTTCTATTTCTACACTTTGATGCTTCTTTTTATTTGACATACAAGCACTGATTGCCATGTATTTTTAGACAAAAATTTAAGTCTTCCTATAAAATACTTGGCTTTTTGTTATTTATGTGATACTTCTCAACATAATTTACCATCTAGTTTAACCTTTCTAAAAGGAGTCTTGATATCAATGGATACTCAGTGTCCCGTCTAGTACCTGTCTGAGCTGAGATATGAATCTTAGGAGTTACATAGTGCTCTGTATTTAAGACTGAGCTGACTGAGTGACTTGGAATAGTGGTTAACTTTTAGATGGCTAAGCCTAAGCAAGATGGCTCCCACTATGCATGTGTGCTATTCTACTGTTTAGGTTAATGTGATGTGAATATTTCGTTTGAGATTTTTTATTTTATGGTACACAATTTCCGTGTTAAGTAGAATAAAGGCATTTTTTGTCCGTCTAGTAGCCATAATATTCTTTCTATTATGTCCCTGTTTTGATTTTAGACACATGGAATACAGCTTGTATATGAGAAGTTTTGATCAAGTGCTTTGAGGACAGAATTTGGGTGGTAGTTTTTTGAAAGTTTAACTTTTTCAGCAGTGATGTGTGTATAAAGATTTTCTGTGGGTGTATTTTAACAAATGACCATAAATAGAAAGAAGAACTATTTACAAGTTCTTGTAAATAGAAACAAGAACTCCTTACTGAGCCATTATGATTCGTTATTTCAGAAGGGTCAGTCTAGAACATGCATATTTTGTTTGATTTGTATTTGCTATTTTTAAAATGCAGTAACATGTCAAAGTTTTTTTTGTCTTCCATGCCTTCAGGCAAGCAACATGGTAAGTGATCACATTTACTGAGTTATAAGAAAACTTCTGAAGTTTTTTTGATATGATGCAACATACTTTAAATTGGAAATATATGCTTTGCAGTTAAAACTTTTGGCTTCTGAATTGTCCTTCTTTTAATAGATATTGTTAATCTTCCTGCAAAAAATGGACTTGCTTCTAACCAAAACTCCACCAGATGAAATAAAGAACAGCGTTCTGCCGATGGTTTATAGAGCCTTGGAAGCACCTTCAATTCAGATCCAGGTATAGTAGTTGCAGCCTTTATTTATAACATTTTTTTTCCTCTTTCAGCTGATGGGCCAACTTTTTGTGTACTCCTGTGTTTGTTTACTTGGGGAAAAAAAAAAAAAAGATAAAGTTGTATAATATGCCTGAATGTTGAAAGAGATGAATGCTTTATTAAAGAACATTTTTTTCTGGTACAGTAAAATTTAGTTCCCATATTTTCCAGGAGGGTAACCACTTGACTGCTGTTCTAGTGCTCTTATCTTAAATTCTTACTAGCCACCATAGCAGAAAGTAGGATATGCATTTATATTTCACTGCCTTTGCAGCAGAAACTATGCAGGCATGTGTGCTCGTACCAGTCAGTGAGAGGTGGCTTATTCTGAGCTCCTATGGGTGAGAACATCTGTGCTGACAGTTACCTCAGGAGACCTGATGTGCTGTAAAATCATATTCATATACCTTCTGGTGACATTTTTGTGTATCCATATTTTATTTTTTTCTCCTTATGCTTTCTCTACCTTTCTAAGGTTCTTCTGGGGATTTTTTTAATCATTCAATTGCAATTACCTTCCAAAAACATTCAGGAGTGGGAGATAAAGAAACAAAACATTTCTCACAGGTGGTTTTGGATAATCAGAGGTGACTTCTGCCTTTTCAAAGCCTTTGTAATATTAGGGAGAAAGGTTTTTGTTTCTAAGTGCATGGCCTGAGTTTTCTTCTGCGTCAGTACTTTGGTTACTGAGGTGTTTACTTGCAGCATATACTTAGTATTACTGTCTCTTATTTTTGAGATAGGGCTGAAATTGTGTGTTTAATTTTTCTCTGTTGCTTAAGTATGGTTAATCTTGACTTGATATTTTGTCTTTCCGTCTATCATTGTATCACTGCAATGTTATTGATGATACTCATTCAAATTTTGTTGATTTATGTAGGAGATTGATAGTTTGATGTAGTAAAAGCTGGGTTTTATATAAAGGTGTCTCATGAAAATGCAAGATACTCTTGCTGTTTAAATATTATGAATTTATGAATGCTCTTTTTTCTGAAATCCATTTTTGAAGGTTCTGTATACATACCATGCTGCTTTATTATTCTAGCTGTTTTTGAGTGAGTCTGATAGATTAAGGTCAGCTTAGTTGAACATATTTCCTTAAATATTTCCTTAAAAGGAAAGCTTAAGAAGACATTTCAAACTAACTGATACTGAGTTATATTAGTACTAATTTTATAATAAATATGCATATTTCTTTTTAAACTTGTGTGGAATTTTTTTTTTGTAGGAGCTTTGCCTAAACATAATTCCCACGTTTGCCAATTTAATAGATTACCCATCAATGAAAAATTCATTAATTCCAAGAATTAAAAACGCATGTTTGCAAACTTCTTCTCTTGCTGTGAGTATCATAGTAATGTTCTCTAGTCTTCAGAAAATGTTGTAGCCTTTAATTACTTTGGGTTTACCATGTCGTGTCTTTAAAGAAAAGCCCATCAATGTGTTCTGATTTCTTACTGATTTTTTATTAAATACTTCTTACGAGTGAAAAGCACCATTTACCTTTTTACTCTAACAATTTTTAAAGTTGTTAACAACTTACTGTGTTAATAATACTGTAAAAATTACTGAAGTGGGTTCCACAGTAATACACATTGACAATGTTTGTCATGCAGAAAAGCCAAGTTTTTGTGAGCATAAAAACAAGTGGGTTTTTTTTCATGATACAAAAGCATTTTTTAGCTTGTCTTGAATTTTTCAGGACAAAGGTTTTCTTAGGAGTGTTATAAAGTTGGGTTTTGTTTTTATTTTTCTATAAATAAAGAGTTTGTATAATTCTTATCCTACTTCACAGGTGCGGGTAAACTCCCTAGTGTGCTTGGGCAAGATTTTGGAGTATTTGGATAAGTGGTTTGTGCTTGACGATATTTTACCTTTTCTACAACAAATTCCATCAAAGGAACCTGCGGTGCTCATGGGAATTTTAGGTAACTAATACTTCTAGCTTTCTCTTTTGTGGTTTGATATTGTAAATCTGAGAGCTTTCTGCATTATCATTGCACATGTTTATGTAGTGTATCCCTAAAATGACTATTAAAAACTTCCTATTTCTGCTTCTTGAGTTATGTCCCTGTTCAGTTACCTATGTATGACATCTGAGCACTAGTACATATATTTTTAGTCTTTGGGGCCCAGTGCAGTTCTGAGTACTCACTGCAATTCTTGGGCTGTGATACTTACATGAACTGCATGCTCCACACAGTCAGAGAGGCTGTTTTCTTCAGAGTATATAAACTGTCATCTTTCGGATGCTGAGCTCCTGGCTGGAGCTTTTGAGATGTTACTGTTGCCCTCTACAACTCTTGCATGGTGGATGCTGTAAGTGATGGTTGTACAAATCTGCTGTTCTTTACTGCAGGTTTTGTTACTCATTTTGTTGGACATTTGGGCACACAGTGGTGCCTGTGCACAGAAATGGAACACAATCTGGGTGAGGTCTCACAAAATGACTAGCAAAACCTCATGGCTTGGTACTTCTGGAATGGGAGACCTCACTCCCACTTGAGCTTTCCTACTGCCTATTGGTGCTTGCCTATCTCAGGGTGTGTGATTTTAGCAAATTGAATGGGCTTAAGGAGTCCAGGTGACACCAGAGCCACTGCCAAGAAAAAGGTGTGACTGCTTGGTCAAGTCTGGAAGACAGTGACCATTTCTCTTACTGACACCAAAGTGGTGTAGACAAATTGTAACAGCTGAGCTGCACTGCCAATAAACCTCATTAAACACTGTACTGATATGTGATGGCAGCATTATTTTTATTTGCTCAAAAAGCAGCAAGGCATCTTATAGATATAAGAAGGCATCTTATCTGTACTGATTTAAAGCTGCCTGTTTCCCTTAATCCTTGCAGTCTTGGCTTATATTTGCTATCTAAGGAAAAGGGACACTGTTTTTTACTTTAGTTGTGTTAATCCTGAATTCTACTCAGATACTGTGAGTAAGTGAATCCTAGTTTGGAAATGACAGGCTGAAATCAGTTTTATACACTCAGGCTCTCCTTTCTTCCAGAATCATAATACCATCCTTCATCTTCTTTGTCTTCATAACAGCTCTGTTCTACTACCATAGAAAGTGAGGAAAGCTGCTGTGTCTTTTATGCTCATATGTTCAGTGTTTGCCACCAGAGCTGGACTACTTAAGCAGAGGACTCTTCCTGTCAGAAACACTGCAGAACGTGGGGACTTAACACGGGGTCTCTCATGCCTGTCAGGATTCTTTTTTCAGTGATTTTAGAACAGATAAAGCTTATGCATGAGTTCTGATCCTACGTGTAACACAGCCCAAGCCTTCTAGGTAACAGTGTTTGTAAAACACCATCCGAGAGCAGGATGATAGTTAATCCTAGTTGCTTGTAGTGTGCCAGGAGTGAACACATCCTTAGTTAATGCAGCTTGATTTCTCAAGTGGCAGTGTGTCAGTTTGTGGTACCTCACTTGCACATGATCTGTCAAAGATTTATATTCTTAGATAATTGGCCAGAACAATACATTGACTAATATCAGGTTTCACAACTGCAAAATACTACTTTGGACGTCCACTTGTGCTGAACTGTAGCAAAGCCTCTTGCTGTTTGTTGTGGATCAGTACTTAGCCTTTCTGATTCTCTTGGTCATGTTTGTCCCTGCTTGCACACAAACACAGTGATTGTTCAGATATCAATACATATATGAGTGTGCTACTTCAAGTTTGTTCACATTGTTTAGTAAACTTAACAATTTTTGCTATTTTGATGTTATGTGTTAGGTATTTACAAATGTACATTTACTCACAAGAAGTTGGGAATTACCAAAGAACAGCTTGCAGGAAAAGTATTGCCACATCTGATTCCTCTTAGTATTGAGAACAATCTTAATCTCAATCAGGTAGGAACATGACTGTTTTGCATGCTTTTAATTGACAGTTACCAGAGAATAAATTTAAACTGTTGTCATAAAAAATTTGTACATTACTGCATGTCTGTGTCTGTTGTAAAAACAAACAATACTAAAACCCTTTGCAGCTTCACTGTATTTGTGTGTTTGAAGCTTGTTATTTTTCAGTGTATTTACCAGATCTGGTGTAAAATTTCAAAATTAGTACTGTCACCTTCCAAATATCCTGCAAAAGCAGTTAGCTGCTAACATAATAAGTATTCAAATAAAATGCTATGTTGCTATGAAATATTGGGAAAGGGAATAGTAGGTTGGTTTGTTTGTTTGAAAATGAATCTAGTAATACTCATATGTGGTGGGTTTGTCTGCATTGCCCCATTCAATTTTTTTTTAGTGGCCTGTATTTTTCCATGTTTCAGCATGCACTCTGCTTGTAGTTTGGTATCTAACGCACGATAATGAAGGTCGATTATAAGTTATTTAAAAATCTGCACTTTATCTGACATTATGTATTGTAGGTTTATGAGGTATTACCTGCTAAGTTATACCTTGCTGAATTCCATCACTGCAAAACTCAAACGTCTTATATATTTATTTTCCAGTTCAATTCTTTTATTTGTGTTATAAAAGATATGCTCAGTAGATTGGAAGCAGAGCATAAAACAAAACTTGAGCAACTTCATGTCATGCAAGAGCAACAGAAGTAAGTGTTAATGTTTGTATTGAAGAAGTAGTAATTTTTTGGCAAATGTTAGAAAACTCTAGCCATAGCAATAAAAAAATTAGGTTATTCTAAGTTCAGTAGTTGAGAATTACCTCAAATAAGCACAGTTGTCAGAGGATTTGCTTCTCTGTGCTAAGTTGCTGTCCTGTAGTTGCTGAGAAATAATACACACCAGAGAAACACTGCAGCCTTTTAGAAGGCTGTGATTTTTTAAAGTATTTGGAGCTATTTTTTGGAGTTTGGTATGAGGTGAGATTTCTGAGACAAAACAATATGGGATATCTGAAGTCTGGGTCACCCTGCTCAAAGGGAGAAACAAAGACCGTGGGAAATGATTAGGAGGTGTTTACTATTTCTCGTAGGAACATTTGCCAGTCTCCTGAAGGCATTATATAAAAGTGGTGGTGCTCTCATAATGCAATCTTTCGGTATTATTTAAATTCAGAAGAATGATCTGCTTTGTTAGATTAGTGCTGTGGATGTGATTACAAAGTTGTCTTTTTGTAATATACTCTGCGCTGTGTAGATCCTTGGACATAGCCAGCCAAATGAGTGGCTCTGAAGAGGCAAGATCTAGTGGTACAGGCAATCAGGTAAGCAATAATATGTAACTTACACATAGAACATTGAAATTTAAAATTATCTAGGTGATATTTACATAGCCTTATTTCAAATAATGACAGTTTTTTTCTTTGAATTTAAACAGATTGACAAGGTATTTAATAATGGAACTGACCTTCTAACTTGTGGATCTGATAGTAAAGAGAATGAGACGTCATCAATACAGAGAAAGGTGCGCTTTACTTTATTTTGTAATTCTTTTTTGTCCATCTGTCTAATACAAGGCTGATAGGGTTGCAGAAAAAGAGTGCGTGTAAATATGTACCACATTTAAAGCTTTAGTAGAAAAACCAACTGCTTTTATATAGCACACCACTATGCATAGTCATGTGAGAATGTCCATGAACAACCTTCAAATCATATCCTTCCATTTCCACATAAGTCTTTCCTTGAAAATAGCTTTGTACAAAGTAGGCAGCAATTAGGATTATATATTTGTGGTCATTTTCTTTCTCCTTAATTATAGATTTAAATGAAACTAAAATTTCACCACTGGATTTAGTGGAAAAGCAAAATAGGGATCCTTATGATAAAATGACAAAGAGAAATGAAGATAAAATGTAGAATTTTAAGTTGTAGCAGAGACTAACTTTTACTATACCTTTCAAAGTTAAGTGAAAACAGTCAATTTGGGGTTAAATACAAGGAGCAAAGGAAAAACACAACATAACATAGAATACAAGCTTTAACTATTGTGAAATTCGTTTCATACTAATGATTATGGAAATGGCTCCCCAGAATCTATATATTTTATCGTTTCTATTTCTAGTTGTCTGAATCCTCTCACTAATTTTAGACTAAGGGGGAATTATTTAATTATTTTATCCTTCATTATTAACAAAAATAGAGTTAAAATCCTCAAAAGACTCTTGAGCAGTTTTGAAATTAAATTCCCTTTTCAATTCCATGGTCAATTGCATTTCTATACCAAGTTAGTAACCATATAAAAACAAAAACTTTGAAGAGCACTTTTTCTTATGCCCAATATTAAGGAAACAACGCTAAAGTGGTTTTGCTGATATATCTCTTTTATTTGAGATCTGCCCAAATTTCTCATTATGGTACTTTTAGTATTGTATTTATTTGCTTTAAGTACTTTCTAGCAATATGGTAAATATTGTAATAGGTTTCGCAAATTGCCTTTCTCTTTTGTGTAAATAATTGTGTTGTTTACCAGATGTTATTGGAACGCGAGTGCTATTATGAAATAAAAATATGAATGTACAAAATACGTATGGAAGAATAACCATTTTGTGCAACTTACTATCAGTACTCTCCCTTTTAAAGGCCTCACTTACACTGGAAGAGAAGCAAAAGTTAGCTAAAGAACAAGAACAGGCACAGAAACTGAAAAGCCAGCAACCTCTTAAGCCCCAAGCAACTATGGTAACACCTCCAGTGAAGCAGGTGAGAGAGAACAAACAACTGCGCTGTTTCCACTGGAGCTCTGATGCTTTTTCAAGGGCTGTATGCATTTAGCATTTTTTCCTTCTGTGAGTCACTTTTGTTTTCTCTGATGGTACAATGGCACAGCTGAGAAAAGCTAAATTAAATTTTCGTGTGCCTTCCATTTGCATCAGTAGCACTATTCCCCACGTTTTTAAATTCCTAGAGTTTCCAAGGATATCATTATTATTAGAGGGTCACTGTTCTAGATAAGGAAGGACGTCTTAAGAAAGGTTTTTCTCTGAAGAGTTTATTAAGTAAATATATGAAGGATTTGGGGGTAGGAATGGGGCATTTAAGCAAATAGTCATGGTAGTATTTTGTGTGTAGTCTTAGATGTCAAATTAAGGCTGCATAACAATTAATTCTAAGTAGCAAAGCACAAAAATAATCCAATTTCTCTTTGTGTATTATTACATTTCATGCCCAATTCCATGCAGTGAATTCTAATTTCTGAAAACTTAATGCCAGGTCTGCAGGGGTAATGATAAAATACTGTTGCTAGAATGTCTGTACAGGAAGAACATTTAACTGCATTTTATGTGTTTTGCAGACAAAAGACTTGACAGATACCTTGATAGATAATATGTCATCTTTGACTAGCCGTCCTATCAACCAAGCTCAAGTTGCATCTTCAAACAGCTTCTCTTCTGTTCCTTCTATGGGTGTTGGGATGGGATTTTCATCACCCATTGACAACACAAAGAGAAATATGACAAACGGACTAAATACAACTATGGGTTTTCAGACTGCTGGATTCTCTATGGGAGCAGGTCTCACCACTCAGAATTTCTTCAGTGGTCCAAGTGCAACAGGAGCAACCAAGATGAACATTGTACCACCCGCCAACATGCCAAATTACAGTGCTATGAATGCTGCATCTGCAATCTCTCCACTGACACAACAAAACAGACCCCCAGATATGTCTGCTTTAGATAATCTTTTCGGTCCTCAAAAACCCAAAGTTAGCATGAAACAGTTGGCTCAGCAGAAATCAAGCCAGTGGGTTAATCAGTTTGTGCCACCGCCAGGGTCCCCAAACACAAGCAATACAGCCTTGGGACCTCAGATGAACATGATAGGACAGCCGGGCTTTGGCATACAGGGTAATCCTTTCTTTTCTCCCCAGAACTTCGCACAACCAGCAAATACGATGACAAACAGCAGCTCGGCTAGCAATGACTTAAAAGATCTTTTTGGGTAAAATGTTTTGTTTTCTTCTTTCAAAGATTGATGAAATTTGGATCATGGGTAAGCTGATTAACATCTTGTTTTGATTAGTAAAAGCATGACTTGGGGAAACTTTCAACCCAGCAAAATAAAGACTTTTGGACAGGAAAAAAGGCTGATGTTGCATTCACCTGGTACCGCAGTGGAATTGTGTAAGTGCAAAGTCATCTTACGTGCTAAAGATCTCTTTTGTCTTTACCGACATGAGAGTGCTGAAGGTAGGATGCATATATTCAACTGAAAAAGAAGAAGTATATCAAAACTATTCAGAGGTGAGCTCAGTCAACTCCTACAAAATTTCCTACAAAATTTTGTTTCTTAAGTTCAGCAAAAATGCTTAGGGCATAATGATGCTAGTGGATGCAAACCTGGAGAATTGTTCATGTTGCCTGGATTTGAAACAAGCTGTCATTTTGCCCTATGACAGTTTGCAAAAAGAAAATTCTTACGCTGGCCCAAAAATTTTGATAGCCAAATTATACAGAGAGAACGCTAACTAGTAACCCTGGGCAAGACTAAGAAGGGAGCATATTTTGACTTCCTTCTGTCATGTAAGCTAATGTAATGAATGTGGTAGTAAACGATAACAAGTTTTGTCAGGCATAAGAAGTTGTTGTATAATGTGGTTCAAGTTTGGAACAGAGTAAGAACACTGCTTCAAAGGTCATGCTGGATTACAATCTCTTTTATAATGCCAGATCCTTGTTACAAGCCCCATAGCAAAAGCAACATACCACTTAAGCAGGATTTTAAAATACATGTGGTGATTTCATCACATTTACTATACATTCCATTGTTTTGGCTAATATACTACTACTAACTGATACGTAAGAAGAACAATTGTAGTTACGAAACCTCACAAAATGAATGTAAATGTAAAATTCACATGTTGACTGCCCCAACTGTAACTAAACACACGTTATATAGTTATACAGAAATATCTTGAATTAATTAATAATTTTTGGCTCAGTTGAGAAGATTAAAGAGGATCACCTTATACAAGTTGCACAGGGTTGTATGAAAAAGCAGACTGCCATAAATTGCCTTGACTAGAGTGAACGATTTCATTTTAATTTTGTTTTAAATCAAGTCCTTACGGAGGATAGATTGACATGAAGTGATTTCTCAAATACGGATTTGTAAGCTCTAGAGTATATGATAAATACACAGGTATTTCAGATCCTTTTTATTGTATTACTCTAAATTCAATAAAGGTCTCTAGAAATCCACGTAGTAGTTTCTTCTGCTTCTCAGAAGGTGTATGTTCAGCTTGCCCATGATGGAATCCCTGCTCTGTCAGATACTACTGTTGGGTTTTAACTTTTTTTTCCTAAGAATTTCAAGAGCTTTCTTACCTAATGTTTTGAAGACTATAAATGGTTATTTTGAGAAGGAAAGAACTAGTTACCTTTTTTATGGAAAGCCTACCTGCTTTATTTTTCAAAGCCTTTCACTGAAGAAACTCTTCTTTCGTTTGCTGCTTAAGAAACCAAAGGGCCTTATGCTGTAAATATGACTTGTATTTTGTTATACTTCCACAGTTCTAAGCAGTTACAGCATTAAGCATATTTCTTAAAGAGTCCTTTATGTATTATAGCTGCTGCGTTAGTCCTGTTGTTTTAAAATACCTGGGACCAATGAATTTGTGGTCTAGAAAACAATACCTAACATATTGTGATGCTTATGTGCTGTTAATATTCATGGTAAGCATTGTAGATTATGTTAAAATATCAGTGTAAATTTAAATGCAATACTAGAACTGTTGAACCATTTAAGTTCATTTATGGTGGCTGGCACTCTATACTCTCAATCACACTGATGTCTTCTTTTATGTCAACTCCTGAAAGCTGTGTTTTGTTAGGGTAACCTAAGGCAAGCCTTTGAAGAATTACTTGAATCTGTATTCCTCTAAATTATTTGGAAAATGAGTTTATATTAAAAGCAACATCTCATAGGACTCCAGAATGTATTAAATTAATACATCTATGGCAAAGGCAGTCTTGAAAGTCAGTGTCCTGATCTGGGGTTTCAGTCACTGATCTCTCTGGACTGGGGGCTTTTCAGAACTGGATTTAGTTTAACCTATTGCAGGGAAAGTTAAGTGAAAAAAATGGATCTGATTTCATATACTAGACCTCCTAAACTGTGTGGTTTGGGGTATGTGCTTTTGGCATGGGCTATATGAGAATTTTGTAAGAACAAAGTGAAAAAAAACCCCTACAGATTCAAATTAAAAGAGGCTTTTTTGTGAAGTGGTAATGCAATGGAATAAGGTCTTTATCTGACTCAAGCAATAGGACATGTTTCCATTTATATTAGAGAAAATAATTTCGATTTCTTTTGTTTGCTGCAATTTTCAGAATGCCCAGAGTAGAAGAACAACAAAGAAAACTGAAAAGGGTGCTTATAAAACCTCTAACAAAATCGTCCAGTTATTTAAAAATTTTAAAAAAACCAAACTGTAGTTAAAATGAGTGAGTCCAATCCCTCTTCCACGTAGATGCTTCCTACTTAGTGTGTCAGGAAACTCAGTGTGTGTGAAGTTCTCTAATTATTTCTTCTTAACTTAAAGGAAAGAGGACTTGCAGGAGGTAAGTCACCATGGCCACGTGCCACTTGGCTCCTGCTACAATACTTTTTCTTTAGGAAGCCTCGTCCGATTGAGCTCTCCACTTGTAAGTCGTCATTGTGAGGCCCTGCAAGAGGCTGGAAGACTTGTGTTGTGGCCAGAGTGAATTGTTCGAGAGCAGTAATTGTGCTTCACATCCAAGTTGGTTTTTGGGAAAGAGGAAGGGAAAGGGACAGTGTTACAAAATGTGGGTATTGCAGGAGCCTCCTATGTCTGAACTTGAATGGAAAGCAGTGTAAGATCTAGCTTGGCCTGAGGGTCTGCCTAGTCCTCATGTAAAGTAAAATGGAGAACACAGGTTTGAAATTGGTACCTGATTAAGAAACTACAAATGCTGTTAATGAAATAGTAACCTGGTGAAAAATAAGTTAGTCCTTACAATGTCTTGACCAAGACTGTAAATTACACTAAACTTCTGCCCTTCGTATTCAACCTAATTTAAAGGAAAAAATGTAGAAGCCTGTGAGGCTGTATCATCATGGCACCCACTGTGCACCCACTGTGAGCATATCTTCGTTCTGCTGTGGAAATGAGAACAGGGTCTGCGCTGAAGTGCCCAGCCCACCTAGTTTACATTCATTTGTAGAGGGGAGGTAAAGGGAAGGGAGTAAGTTCCTATTCTTTAAGTGATTCATCTGTATTATATTTACTACAAAAGGAGAAACTAAGTGAAAATAGCTGCACATCTTACATACATCAGTTGTGCTTTGGCTGCTGTGGTGTATGCTAAATGAACATGACCGCACCAAGACAGAAGTGTTTTCTGCATTAGAGCTCTTGGTTCCGTTTGGGTTTAAGTAGGAAAGTGTCTGAAGTGTCCTCTCAAAACTCAATCACAGAAAGCAAACTAATCCTGCTAGAGGGAAGGATTTTATTAGAGGCTTGAGAAACCTTCTCTGTTTGGGCTGATGGAGAACCTTAAAACTACTGAGTTTCAGATTAGCTTAGAAACCCCTAATTCTGACTCTTGAGAGAAACTGGGAATGAAATGGCACAGGTGTCACTGGAGGAGGGAACCAATCTTTTGTTCCTTTTCATCACACAAGTGATGTGAATAAGGAACAGAACAGCCCTTGGAACCTGCTTATGCAGGAGGGCAGCAGTACCAGAGAAGTCTTTTGAAAGGTAAAGGAGTCCACCAGTTATTTGGGAGATGGGGAGAGAAATTTTACTGAGAACATGGGCAGAATGCCCTGGTTTGTTTTAATGAAGATACTCCTCACTGTGAATAAGAAATTTTGTGGGGAAGTTGTGGCCTTACACAGGTGTTGAGTACCCCAAGTAAAAGGCTGAATTTTTGGATGTGTACGTGCACATTTCAAGCCTTATTCTTTAAAACTTTCCTTTTCTGTTTTGTCTTTTTAGCAACAGCTGGTTCACATTTATGTGGAACCTTAACAAATACCCTGATGGCCTTTTAAAGTAAGAAAAATGTATGTTGACTTTTGTATTATAACTCCTGTTGTAATGTTATGTGTCTATACATAGATAAGTGTGAGTATATTATAGATCATAGGATTTTCAGATTTTTCAGTTCAACTGCACCAAAAAAACAGACTAAATGAGAAGTTAGATTTGAATCAAATTCCATAAAGCTTCCATACAGGCTAAGAATTATATGATACTTGTGTTATCTGTTAAAAATAATACATGCGTAGTCTGACTACATCTGTGTGACTTGAGCAGAAAAGGAAAGTTTTTAAAACATAAGTTTATGAACACTGGATCTTGCATTACAATGAAGTTTTTGGACTATAGAATGACCTTTGCTTATTGATTAGGGTTTTTTTATTGGGGTTGGGTGGGATATTGCTGATTTGTGCCATTTCCAATGAAAGAATAGGGAGGGGAGTACAGAAAAAAAATACCCTATTGTGTATGTAACCCTTTTTTTTCTTTGTTAAGAGATATGCTGCATTTTGTATATTCATTGTGAACTTTTCTTTTGAAATAGCTGTGAGGAAACCACAGAAATTTCAGATGAGTTAGCTGATTTTCAAGTGAGGCTCTGCCTTGTACCTTACCTTCCATTAGGTTTTGCCTGCTTTGCAAGGAAATTACACAAGGCAGTAAAACCTTGGATTCATACACCAGATCCTCTTGCCTTTCAAGCCTCACCCTTGTATCAACATAACAAGTAAGTCCTGGAGTTGTATTGTCTTTAAGTTCTCTGAAACAGATCTAACTGCTGTACAGATTTCTGAGATGAAGCTGTAAATCAAAATGTGTTATAGTGAACTCAGGCCTTGAGCAAAATATTTAATACTTGTTTATTTGTCTAATTGTACAGTCTCTGTACTAGTGGCAGTTTTATGTTCTGATTGTAAAAGATTAAAATTCTCATGAGATTTATAAAGTGATATTATTGTTGTGTCAGCCGTGATTGATAAATAGAACTGTCATAGCATGGCATTAGTGTATATCTGGTTTATTGGACAGCTCTTCAAAACCAAAATTATTCTTGTATCAACTTTTAGATCAGTTACTTTGAAGCAATGTAAAAGGTACAGTGACAGTTTTGAGAAATACACATCAGTTTGTATTCTGAATTAGGTTGCCTATGGAAATAAATGAACTTTTCATATTTTCACATTGGAAGATATTTTTATTGAAAATTTTCATTAAATTAACTAGTAGTAACTTTCGTAGAAAACTCTTTCCCTGTACATTTTGTTTGAAATACATTTTATCCTGTGTACTTTTAAGTTCATTTCTTAGAGATTGCTGTCCAGACATTTATAAAATGTCATCACATATTGCCTTCATGCAGTGGATAAAAGTTCTGGGGAAAAGCTGCCACACTAGATGCCTGTAAAATTAGCATTTACTTTTTCTAGGCCCACACTGGGATTCTGATGACACGTAGTGATCTCAATTTGCATTTTCACAGCTCATTGACCCAGAAACCATCCCTTTCTCTAAACCTGAGTTTCAAGATACACTGCTTTGTAAAGTTAGTTTGCCAGCACTCCAAAGGAATGTAGTTCTCAGCTTTTTGTATGGTATAAATTGTTCAAGTATGAGACATCTGGCATCTGATCTGCTTAGAAGCATCATTGTTGGCCAGAGATGGTGTGGGAGAAGAGAGTAAAAGAACAAAAAGACAGATTCGGTGAAAATGGAAAGGTAGCATCAGGTGGCTTCAGTTCTCTCTTCATTTTCACTTGCTGCGGATGGCAGCATCCCTGTTCCTTCCACAGCTGTATCCATCAAGTGAGCACAGTCCTGTCATATGCCAGCCTCCTACTGAGAAAATGCCTGCCTTAATTTGCTCAGCTAATCACAGTCCTGATCTGACTGGTACGTCCTTCACCTTGGTAATGTTCTCTTTGTCTCTCCATGTCTGGATAGTGGTAGAATCCATAACTTCTACCTGTTTCATAAGCAAGAAGGTTTCAAGTGCTGAAATCCAGATGTTCTGGGTTGGTTTGTTGTGGTGTAAAGTTGATGTTTTTATAAACTCATTCAGATAGCCTAAATATTCAAACAGGGAAAGCTGGAGATGTTTGCAGTTGGGTTTTCTTTGCATGGAATCCTTTGATATTGGCAGCTAATTGTGTTTCATCACTTAAATATCTCTAATCCGACCTTTGGATTTGTTATGCACCAGAACTTTAGGTTAATCTTTTTTATATCAGCGTTTGTAGAGCTATGTTACCAGCTGGAGACCACTGCAAGTTGCTCAGTAGGTTGGAAAATGGCTTATAGGGTAACAAGGTGGATTCTGATTTCCTGTGCCAAACTGACAAAGCAGGAATTCAGTTTATACTCCTATTCATGCACAAACCCAAGAGCAGCTAAATAAATACTAGTTATTCAACCTCTAAAATAGTTTACTAAGAATTCTAGACATAAAATTTAAACTCTAGACTTTAAAAAAAAATCTTTTCTTCCTCTGTAGGACACCTGCCTATGAACTATACTATTACGGCTCTACTGCAGTTTCTTCCTGCAAATTAAGGCAGTTGTGGATGTGAAATGATTGGAAACTTAGAAATGGTGGAAGTTTAATGACCTACCTATACTTGCATACCAATTTTTTAAGGTTGGGGGGTTTTTTAATCCATCTTTTGCTTTTGCTTTAATTATTTTTTGGCCTTTTTTCATGGAATTTCTTAAAATGCTTCACCTTTTGCACAACATTCAAAAGACTAGGTTTTACACTCTCCTGCAATAATCAGCTAAAGATAACCAAAGAAGAACCTCCATTTTTAACAACGTCAATGAAAGCATTGTTATCTTTTACCTGAGAACCAAGAGATTTGGGAGCTGAAGTTACGACACAGGCAAAGGCATTGTAGATTTAAATTTTTTAATTTATAGATTGTAAGAGATTTGACACATTTAGTCACTGACATCTGTTAGAACTTAAAATATTAATTTTAAACAAATATTTTGCTCAAAGAAAAGTTTATCATTTTAAGCTGTCGCTATGTCATAATTTTTAAACAAGAAAAGGTTGCATGAAAGGTATTCTGGAGCTTATTTTATTCTAACATAACAAAGCCCTAGCTGCAGTTCAGCATAAGCACAACACTCCCTTCAAGTCAACTAGAGCATATGTAGATTTTCAGCTCCATTTTTAAGATTAGTGTGACTGCTCAGTCATCCTTCTCCCTCATTCCTTCTCAGCCCTTTGCAGCTTCAAACCTGTTGCCGACTTTCAACCCTTGTTTGATGAAAGCGTTATTGAAATACCAAAGACAAAGAATTAATGTAAGTTTTATGGCAACTGTTGCCTCATTAGAGGGACCAACATTGCACTTCAGGTGAGGGAAGGGCTGTAGATAGAGATAGCTCTGGTTAGACACTAGAAAATTCACTTAAGGGAGAGCCCCAGGAAGGCAGGTTTTATGAATTCTGGTCTTCATGTAGTAGTGAGTTTTATTTTCATATCTCACAGTTTTCGTTTCCAACAGTATTTAAAAGGAAATAATTTTTTCATTAACTTCTATCATGATGTTTTCTTTTAAAGAGTTCAGATACAGGATTACAGAAACGCAATGAGCTACATGCTATAATTTGGGGAATCAATCAAGTAAGAGACTATTCACAATTGGGTATCACCACAGGTAGTTATTAATAGTATGTTTTACCTGTACTCTCTGGCGTAGATTATCTGTTAAACATGGAGAGAACACAATACCAAAGACTACTCCCCTTTAAAATGTATTTTTCTAGTAAGAGGAAAAGGGAAAACACAAATTTGAAGAGGTGGAATGATCTTTTGAGTAACTTGTAACTAAAAGATTTCTAAGAACATCAAAGCAGTTCCTTACTGACAGTGACAGGCTGTAAATTGTTAGGAGATGTTAATTTCAAAATGATCTGTCCGATATAATAAAACTGCCATAAGGTGTCACTATAACCCAAGGAACTTTCAAATCAGTTTGAAACATTATAGAAATGTTCTTGCCCAGCTACAAGACTTTCCTTATACAAATTTGTGAAAGTAAAAAAGGGCCTATTTTTAATTAACAAACTGTATTCCTGTAGGCACAGAAATCGTCATCAAATGTACCTGTATTAGTGCAATGGTGTAGAAACTCTGTCCTTTTTTCTTTTTGTGAAGAAAGACATCCTTCACATAGGAACTTTCTACATAGAAATGCTTTAGAAGCCTTCTTACAGTGTGAGATAAGAAATGAGTACTTAATTAGCAGTTTTCAGTAGGGAAAATTATAAATAGGAATTCTTATTTCCATTATTGTTTTGTATGTTACTAGCATTCTAGGAGCCACTATTTTAATTTTGTGTCCAACTGTGATCAAATGTCTTTCCTACTGGCAATCTGATCAGGAAGCAGAAATGAGAAACTAAAGATGAATTTTTTTAACTATTTGGAATTAGTGCTGGTTTTGCTGCAGTAATCAGGGAAACGAACATAACATCTGAAAATTTGATTTGGGCCGACTCAACACAAAGCGTTTTAACCCGGCAGGAAAGCACTCAGTTCTCATACATGATAAAATTGAAATCAGGGTTCTGAAGTCTTTGAATCTGTCTTCATTTATGGCAGAAAACTGTAGAAGTAAAGCCATAGGTTTCAAAATCTGAAGGACCAGATTGATCATTTACTCTAAACCCTTGTATAACATGGGATCCCAGGTCTTTTATCTTTGACGTCAGGTGCTGTAGATCTTGAAGGCTGAATTCCTACAGTACCCTCTTTTTTATGTAATGTTACAATGACTTTTACAGGTGCCAATAGAAAGAGGGTCTCCAGTACACCAGACGCTATACAAATACAAAGGAAGAATTGGCTTCAGCCCAAAGTTTCATGCCTAACAAAATACGCTTTTCATCTGAGTGGACCTCTTAGGCACCACTTAAGGACATGGTTTAGTGGTGGACTTGGCAGTGCTGGATTAACAGATGGACTCGATGATCTTAAAGGTCTTTTCCTGAAAGAACAATTTCATGATTCAATGAAATCTACCAGACAGCTTTTACCAAGGCCTTGTTCTTGGCAAAGCGTTGTCAAACTTAGAGTGCTGCAAACATTAAAATCTGCCAACCCTAAGGCCTATGTGCAGATGAAACCAGTATTCATTATCTCTGCTTAATTACTTTGCTCCATTTGGAAGAAATGGAGGCATTTAAAACTTTCAAAGAGACTTAGTTTTGAAACATGAAAATGTTTTAATTCAATTTAATTTTAAGAATTCTTCAGTTAGGAAGAGATGCCACTCAGGATTTTCTAGCCTTTGAGCTCTTGGTAAGAGCTAAAACGTCAAAGTCACGTCGTGTTAATAAAAGAAGGTTCCTCCAGATAACAAGAGCAAGCTGTGGTCCAAAAATCATCTCACAAGCACCAGGGATGTGATTGCATGGCCTTGAACTGAAAAGAAACTGATTAAAAATTGACAGTTATTCTTGTGTATTTTCACTGGAAGACCCCAGCAGCTTTAGGTTGTTGTTAAGGCTGATTGCTCAGCACAAAGTGAAGCATCTTTATGTTAATTCAGCAGAGACACTAAAAGGTTAAATTGACTTTCCTAGGATGTTAGTGTCAGGGTGTCAATTACTGTGATAATTAAACATTTGTAAAGAGTTCAAAATTTTATATTTTACAAGCATTGGGAGAAGTGGCTGCTTGCAAGACAATCAGCACATGAAATGTGTATGCTATCCAGTCTGCAAAAACCAGTAGCAAAAATGTCTCTTAAATGTGGCAAAGAGTTTACCCCATCCATTATGTTGAGGAATCAGCGGTAGGAGTAGCATAAAGACGGTTTTTCAAGGCTTTTCAACAAAAGAAATAGCTAACAAATTAGATAGCCTCTAGGTGTACATTTACTTGTGCCTATGGAAACTACTCTTCCACATAAGTTATGTTTATTGCTAGTTCTGATATTTGCATGCTTGGTTTTCTCATTGTGAATCAAGCCCTGTGTCTGCAAGGTACAGCTATTGTTAGGAAGGCACATCTCCTGTATGTGCACTTGACCAGTTTCAAGTTTTCTTGCAACTCACTTTACCCTTGAACACCTCAGGTAATGAATGGTATATGAGCCCACAGCAGTGGCTGTCTGCATGCTGGTTTAGGTCTGTATTGGGTCTAAAATACAGTTTTAACACACTTACTAGAGGTCTTTGGGGATAGGAGTCTGTAGTTTCGGTAGTATCTACAAGTTATGTGAGGTATATAGTTTTAATTCTGCAAAATATTTCTTTGCAAGTGCAGGCAAATGCTGTGTCTTGGACAGCCTCCAGTTTGCAAGCAGCAGATTTACAATGAAATTATATAATTCACTGTGTTTTGAAAAGTTCTGAGATAGCAAAAGGAGAATCACAATGTGGTATAATTTCTGAAAAAGAAAATTAGGGCATAGGGTTAAAATAGGAAAGAAAAAAGTAGTAACAATGACAACTGGGTCCATAAAGGCTATCATGTTAGGTCTGATTAAGGAAGGAAGAGTTCCTCAGCTGATGCTCCAAAACGTGTGCTGGGATTAGTCATATAGGCATTGCCATGGCCTCACCCAGCGCATTCTTGTTGGGAATTGGGTAGTGCCCCTGTGGATGGTGCCCCAGCACGAGCAGGGCACTGCAAAGCTTCTGTGACAGTCTCCGCAGATTCCAGTGTTCTGGAATCCAGGCAGTTTGCTACTCTGTGAGCCTGAGGAGGAGGAAACAGAGAAGCAGCACTGCTCCTGTCAAGCTGCCTCCCCACAAAGACACATGAGTAACACACTTTCTTTAGATCTTAGAGAAAGGGCCAGTGAATTTCAAAAGGGGCTACTGCTGCAGCATTGCAGAAGTGCAGGTGGTGAAGGATTACAAAGAGTTAAGAGGAGAGAGAGAGGAAACCTGCTGTGAGAAATGTGTAATTCCGTTAATGGTGAGGCAGGTGGTATTGCTAATGAGAGATCCCTACACCCACGAGGAGAAGGTACCCTGCCAGGGGCCAGCCAGGATATATCTCTGAGGGAGCCACTTGAATCGGTCCCAAATGAATGAAGGACAGACTTCAGATATCTGTGCTAAATGCAACTAGAGAATGTGTGGATAAGTGAACAAAGCACTAAATTTTAAGCATAACCGCTTTCTTGTGTCTGCTCTGTGCTCTCATTATCCAAACCAGGACCAGAAGCCCAAAAAGAAGGGCAAGATAAAACCCTTTTTTCCACAGCTGCTGGGAGATACAGGTTTTGAATACCACTTTCCAACCTGAGTTCCAGTGTTTCAAAGTGAATTCCTTGCACCGGAGTTTGCACCATTTCCAGTTTGGAGCCAGGTTCTTCCACAGTTTAGGTGTTCAGCTGCCATAAAAGCATTCAGGAAACTATCTCAAATGCCGGCAAATACATGTTTGTTGAAATGGAAGACAATTTCATTATGTAGTTTCACACGTGTATATTCCTAAACCCATACATACCTCTGGTGTCTGACAGTTGGCCTGCTGGGGTTCATTTTCTGTGTGCCTGGTGAAAATTGGAGAGGCTGCTTTAATACACACATGTGATTGTGTTGGGCCTTTCCGTCGTGGTGACCTTGCTGCTTTGCCTGTCCGCACGCCCCAGCAGTAAACCAGGGCTAGGGGTCTGGAGTGAGAAACCAGGAGGAATTTCTTCCTTTTGCTCAGTTTGGAGATGGCCAGATTCAAGCCTGAGCAGTGTGAGGAGGAGGAGGCAGAGGAAGAAGAGGAGGTGCAGCTGCTTCCAGGGCAGAGGGACATGCTGCAGAGAGTTACTGGTCAGTCCTCGAGTTGGCAGTGAGAGCAGCTGCTGTTCTACCCAACCAGACAGAAATACACCCAGTGAAGCCCTGCTAGAGACATGTGGGTAGGTAGTGCTGGGATCTGGAGGTACCCGTGGTTTTAATGCTTGCTATGGAAGGACTGTTCTGCAAGGACAAATGTGTTGGCTGTGCCGAGCCAACACTTCTCTACATCACATGAATTATTTAAAGAGGATAAAGAAACTCTAACCAGTGCTGCAACAAAAGAGAATGCAGCAAAGCCAAACTCTCAGCTCCTAAGTATGCTCTCTCTTCCTCTCTTCTTTCCTCCTGGTTCATACTAAGAATAAAGGATTTCAGTGAAAGATGCTTGCCTGCCTCACACAGCCCTGGGGAAGTGTATTTTCCAACATTGCCTTCCTCAAAGTGGAGCTGGGACAATCCAGACGTTTGGTGTTTGTATTATAGAGACTTCTAAAGTCTCTATAGAGAGGGGGCCCTCTACAGACTACAGAGACTGGGGGCCCATGCAAGGAGCCAGGAGAGGAATGGAGTGGTTGATAGTCCTTGTACTGCCTTGGCCCAGATTTACATCCCACTCAAACCCACTCACTCAGTCCAAACACCCAAAAGAGGAGCTTGTAAGTGAAAAGAACTCAAATCCAGTTCATTTCTCTGAAGGAATCACTTTCTGGCTTTCTTTTTTTCCCCTCTGTCTCTGTAGATTCTAGATAGACCAAGCTCTGAACAGAAGTTAAGGGGAAAGTGTGGCCCCTGAGCCTGAAAGGATAAGGACAGTGCAGGGCAGGAGGGAGGGACCAGAGCCACGGCTGCTGGCTCAGGGATACCAGGTGGCCTGTGGCAGAAGCCCAGGCAGCTGGGGTTGGTGGGTGGGCAGCTGCCTGCCCTCCACATGGCAACTCTCAGCTGGGGACTTCCAGGGAAATTCAATTCTTATTGTGCTGGTGGCCTGATAAGGCACTGACAGGTTCTTAATTTAACTTTCCTCGTAGGAGTGAGGTAATGTGCCAAATATAAAGCTCTCAATTTTTCTAACAATCTACAAGGTTTTTGCCTTCCCCCTCACCTAAAGGGAGCGGCTGATAGGGGAGGGAATACATGAAATGGTTTGGTTTTTTTGGTTTGGTTTGGGGTTTTTTTGTTTTTTTCTTTCTGTTTTTTGGGGTTTTTTTTACTTGTCTATAACCCAAATCCACTATCTGAGGCCTTGCCAAAAGCAGAAATTCTTCATTTGACTCCAGCCAGTGTGTAGGCATGATGAGTGGAGTCGTGGGCTGCATTTCCACGAGAGTTTTCATTAAGTACTTCTGCCATGCTACAAAAAGTGTGTTGTCGTCATGAAGCCGCACTAAGTTGGACTGCTTCACCTCTTTGAGCCACTTTGTGTTTCAAAAATGCAATGGATTTAATTTATGGCTGATCTTCCATTGCTTATTCAAATAGCATTGCACCAATGCACCTCCATGTCTGTCTGTTTGCCCAAGGGCCCAGCAACATCAATAATAAATGACCAGACATGGGAAGGCAGCTTTGGGTTCAAACCAGCAAGTGCATTGGGGTAGGGGGCCTTCCCTGGGCGGGGGGGTACACAGTGAATGGGAACTGCAGCTTGCAGTAATTCCCTCCCTGCAGAAAGGACTCATAAATATTTAATAAACTTCTGGCCCGTGCTGTAGATGAGGTCTTATTAGCGAACTGGAGTGGCTTGAGGACAGGTATTGTGTCTGTTACTATAGCACCACCTTGCACAGGATCTCGGTGTGAAAGAGGCAGGGGAGGGAGGGAAGGAGGGAGGGAGGGATGCACTGAGGATGAGCCCCAGCGAGCCAGCCTGAGGTTTGCCTGTGGAGCAGGCAGCACGTCCTGCCCAGGGACGCTGGCCCTCAGCAGCACCTCCAGCTCGCCAGCTGCACCCCCTGGACAGCTGCCCCTGCACAGGTACTGACCAAGGGAGGCAGAGCTGCTCCAAGGGCCACGCCAAGTCCCTGAGTGCTTCTCAGGGGGCTTCGCTCCCCAGCTTCTCCCTTCTGGCTTTGCAAGATCTGACTTTTTTTTAAATTATTTTTTTTACCCGCTCCTTTCTTGAGCAACTGGTTGTTGTTGCAGAGGTCACCGAGCGGACTGGTGGAGGCTCCTGACTCTGGCATGGGAAAAATGACAGCAGAAGTGAATGCTCGTTAACATAAAGGATTTACTGAAGAAGAAAGACAAAATGCCTTTCAAAGGGCTCAGTTCACTGAAAGAAAGATTTTTTAACCCAGGAAAGGAAGAGGTGAAGAACACCATTAGTGACTCGCTGGGGAATCTGAGAAGGTAAAACCCAACAGAAAATTCCCAGACAGATCCATTGATTCAATTTATTAAGAGAAATGCAATATAGAAAAAATATATAAACATAAAACAGAATATAGAGTTGCAAAATTAATATCCGAGTTCAGAGAGTGAGACACCTTGCTGTAAGACAGAAGATGTAAGAGAAGCAGTTATAACAGCATAGGACTATAGATCATAGAATATTTATATTAAATAAAAAAGGTGAAAATAAATTATGAAATAATGTTCTAATATTAAAAAGAGCTTGAAAAAGTGTTTAATTAAAAAATTTTAAATAATTAAATATGAGTAATTCTGTGGTTGAGTTTGCATGAGAAAAAGCAATAATTTAATGGGAATTAACACTCCCAATGATGCCACTCTCAAAATTAGATTTAATGTTCCTAAATTACAGGTTTGGGGTTTTAAAAAACTTGTTCCAAATCAGTAAGAGAAAATATATTAAATAGAGCTGTGTATGTGTGTGTTTACTGAGACTAGCAAATTAGAGAGAGAATAAGGAGAAGCAGCTGTTCGCTAGCAAAAGCAGAAAAAAGATTGAAGATTTTCATCTTAACCTGACAATCTTATGAACCAAGAAATGGAACATTTTTATTTTTAGAGAAATGAAAATCTGATGTAACAAATGACCAGTTTCATAAAGGGAAAGATACTTCTCATTTAAATAGAAGAATATTTCTGTTAGTAATGGCTACTGACAGCACTTATTTGTGTAATCAATAGATGAGAGCCAGAGGGGTTAGTGACATTTCTTTCATGCTTGATGTTGTGTTTTAAATCTTTTTGTGTATCAGGCCAACATTTTAACTGAAGGTGTTTCTAGTGAACGAATTGTATTTGCTTTCATGTCCATCCCTTTGCCTTCTATTGGGAATGCTATTTTGAGTCAAGAAATAGTTCTTGGCATATCTAAACAAACCTTTGATCATGAGAAAATGTGTAAGAATTTACACATATCATACTACAGTAAATACACTTCTAAAAGATTCATAATAAACACTGGTAGATTGCAGTTACTCTATTTCTGTATCATGTGAACATAGTATCTGTGTTCTACACAGTTTCTACTTAACTTTTTTAAATTTACGGTGTTACCGATGAAGCGTGATGTTTTGCTGTTTTGCTGTTTTTACTTTTACAATACTCTACAGTAATTCCAGGGAATCTGTTTATCTTTTAGAACATTGATTTATGTCATTTATTCAATGATAAATTCTCTTTACTGTGGGCTCTGCTGGCCAATTTGACCAAATCCAGGTAAGGTTTGTATCTAGTGAATATGTGATGTGGCGGTACACTGGGCTCACTTTAGATTATCCAGGTTGCTCTTCTCTTGTAGCCGTGTATCAGAGATGTCGTGCTGGTTCCTACACAGTTGATAGTACAGGCAACAAACTTCAGCAACACTGCTCCTGAATCAAATTAACTGAAATACCACTTGAGATACAAGAAAGTTTGCTGAACTTAATTAGTTTCTATTTTAAACCTAAATATCCCAGAGCCTTCCTTAGATGTACCAATCAGCAGAGGAAATAATCCAAACTATAAAATCTTTTTACTATGCCTGCAGTCAGATCTAAGTAAGAATTGCTGCAACTTGAGCAGTCTTCTAGGAAAGATGCAGTCATATTTGAAAGTTTCCATAAATGAATGAAACATGCATGTTTTTAATTTGAACTTCATTCTCTACAGCTTCGTCTACAAATAAGAGCATATACTTGTATTTTTACATGATTGTACATGTACTTGTATACCAGCTGCAACCTCAACTTTGCTCTTCATACAATCCAACTGGTTTTAATGTGGTGTAAATCAGCAAAGAATTTGGTTTCTCTTCTAGCATTTGATTGATGATGAATTGTATTAATACACATCCTTGATTAGGCCTCCAAGTGTAAGTTCACTGACTGTGATGTGTTGATGTCAAAACTGGCAAAGTGGGTAGAAAAATACTTTTTAGCTTTGGTAAATATGACTGGTGTATGCCTTCCTGCCACATTTCCTCTTTCTTGCAAACAGCAGAGCTGACCCAGAAGCTGATGCCTGGCAAGAGCAGCTGGTCCATAGTGATTGTCCACAGTCCAGCTCAAGTGCTAAAGCACAAGCAGCATAAAGGATCTTATTGCCTCCTTACAGATGTGCTTATTTGGTGGGTGCTGCAAAATAAGACTCTGCTCACAGGAGATGACTTCAGGGTATCTGGATCCTGGAAGGGAGACGGGGGGACTGAATTGGGCCATCCTTTCGCAATCCTTTCTTTAGGTTGTTGGCAGCTGTTTAATTTGTGAGATCTTAGAAGATGTGCAGCACCTGGGACATGCAGTCTCTCGGTGTCTGAGACTTGCCGTGGGTCCCATGTAAATACCATGCAGAAACCAGCAAGAGAGGTCCCATGCCCTGAGTAACCTGAGAGAGTTTGCATGGCTGTACTGGGATTTGGTACTAATGCATCAAATACAGGATTTAGTATGGAAAATTATCACCTGGACAAACCTCTGAAGAGTAAATAAGATCTCAGGAGATTATATCTGCTTTTGGATTAATGCTATTTTTTGATAATCAGTGTATAGGTTTCTGAAGTTATGCAGGGATCGTTGTAATTACTGGATTTATAGGAGTGAGGTATGAACATTGTGTGTGATTGTGCTCCGACTGCCTGTGAAAGATTGCAACATCTGGTGAAATCCATTCTAGAATGTGTTTTAACACATGACAAATACTAACATTTGCCTGTTACTGTAGAATTGATGAGTTTTTAATCAAATGCAATTAAATTCTAATACACCTAATCTATCATTTAAAAAAAGAAATAATTCCTCTGCTAAAACTCCCTTAAATACAGAGTGCTGAATGTACATGTGCTCTAGGGATTTTATTAATTACTGATAGGAATTTTTAAAATTTCTTTCCTTCTTTCAAAATTCCGTATATGCCAGAGTAGGCATTTTTTTATGCAAAGAAATTTTGCATACAGTTATTATTACATTTGGGCATAGAATCTGGATGCAGATACCTTCAAATAACTCAGCTCTTCTTACTTGCCAAGTGTTGTACATTTGCTGAAAAAAGGAAAAACACATCTAAGGACTGAACATTTCCTGTGCAGGAAAATGCACTCCTGCATCTCCTACATGAAGCAGATAATTAGAGGAGACCACTGGCCCTGAAGCAGTTTTCTTCTAAGTCATTGGTCTACAACTAGTAAAAATTTTTACTGACACTACCATAATACATGGATCAATTGGAAGATAAATGTCTCATCATTTCATGGAGTTGTCATATCTTCATTATGTACCTTTTCAATAAAATAAAACCAAAAACCAGCACAGACACTAGCTGTGTGAATGTCTGCACCGCTCTAATACCTGTGGTTTTGGACTGCTACTGAAAAAGAGTTTTCTCCAAGACAAACCTGGTGTAGAGACATTAACATTAATCTCTGGGGGCAGGAAATAAACTGTATGGATTTAGGGTCATGGATCAGTCCTCAACTTGCTTCTTTTACTTAGTGAAATACAATAGCAGAATAATTAATTTCTCTGCAGAGACAATATTGGTCCATACTTCTATTCCTAGCTCACCACTTTTAGCATTGAATTTGGAGCAGAAGGATGTTTTTTTGCCTATCTGAATTGACAGCCAGCTGAAAACATCCAGATGTTTTGGCTTTGCATGAAGTGTCTAATCTTTGTCAGCTGCCCAAAAAAATGCACCCACTAAAGTCTAACATCTCTCTTATAAATAGAGCCTGGTAAAGGTACAAAAATTTGAAAAATTGTTAATTGATGTAATTTCATCAATATTTTAGATTATGTTAGAAGAAAACAATTAAATTATTTCTTCTAGCTTGTTAATAATACTTGTTAATAACTGAAAACAGTTCTAAAAATAATTATGGAATTGTTTTTTCAGTTCCTGAGGTCTTTATTTTTGATATCTCATTCTGTTTACACCTGCCTCTATTAAGACATGGAATGGAATATACATGCTTGGGATATATGTGTCTTCTTTTTAAAGTGCCTGACTGAATTAGTCTGTGTGCTCCCATTTCACTAACAAATGCTGTTTCCCTGCAGGTGAATCATAAGATCTCAATCACCCCCAATAACACCGCAGTAAGATCACGTTTTCTGTCTTACCTTGCTTTAATGGAAAGTCTTTGCTCCAGTCTGACAATGAGCTAAGGATCTAACTTTGCAGTGAGCACTGGTTTGAGAAAGGAATTAAATAAAATAATCCCAGGGGTTCCCTTCTGGCCCAAAACACTGTGATTCTAGTGTTTCTTGAAAATGTGAGCTGACGGACTGTAGCATGCTTATTTTCTTTTTGCTAAGACTATGGCTGAAATAATGGGTTTATGTAGTGATGTAAGAAGAAGGAATATAGTAAATGATGCACCAGTTAGCTCTAAAGCCTAAAAATGATGAGATTTTTAAGTGGAACTTTATATTGGAAAGATATATTTAAGTACATGAGAAGCCATACTTACCACCTATATCTGCAAACTCTCTAGTGTAGAGTACTGTCTATTAGACATGGGTAGTACTTAGACTTACAGCAACTGGAGAAAGTTGTGATTAAACCAATACTGTCCCAAAAAACCCAGCCCAGTCAGACATAGCCCATCCATGTATGCTCTGTCAGCATTTACAGTCAATTTTCATATGGAAAACTGCAGTGCATCAGATTTCAAATACACTCAGCCAGATGTGTGAAAGAAGGAAATAAGTTATTCCTTACCAGAAAAGAGTGAATGAAATAATTTCATCATCTTACATGGCAAGCAGGGCTTCCTTTAGATTTTCACAGTACTCCGTGTAACTCCATGGCAGACACAAAAAGAACTGGATCCTGAGCTCACTGCTTCAGAGTGATGCCAAAACTGAAAGGCTGCTGATCAAGGCCTCTCTTAGCAAAGGCTTAACCTTAAGCTCACGGGTAGTCTTCAGTGGGCTAATCATGTATTCACAGCTAGCCATGTCCTTAAGTGTTTCAGCTGGTCAGAAAAACCATACTCTGCATTTAAAAAATGCATGGAAAGGTGATGTTTGGACATGAATTATCTAGCTCTGGTCTGGTGGGTGTGTCTAGTTCTTTCTTACCTCACCTTTTCTACCAGAGACTTTGCCTGGTCTGCAGCATGATGTCAATAGCCCTAATCAGATTGAGAGACCAAATTAATTTTTAATTGCACTATCACGCAGTTCCAGATTGCATGGAAGTGCCATTTTGTTTAATATGAATCTCTCAGCTAGATTGCCTGTAGGAAAAGGAAAGGCTGGATATGCAAAGCCTGAGGAGCTGCACTCCTGTGTTAGTCGCTAGCTGATGGGCAACCTCTCACAGGCTGATATGACTGGGTGCAATTTGCTCCTGTTCAAGCCCCATCCCTGGCATCTTCCCTCCCAGTTCTTCCCAACTGCACTGCAGTTGCCACACCAAATTTTATCCCAGGCAAAGCCCTTTCAGCCTCTGCTGCTGAGGAATTGTGAATCAACTGCCCATAAAGTCCTTGTCTGCCTTCAGATCTCATTTCATAGTAAGTATTTTACACAAAGGGCAACACGTTCCACAGTAGGAGCTGCAGGGGTTCGCTTCGGAGCAAATGAAGTCCTTGTAGTGGTAGGATGTTTCAGAGAAGAGGGAACATGTGACTTCAAATGCCTCTGACAAAGAAAGTCTGGGCCTGTCTCTTTCACATCTTTAATAGGAGCTCTGATGCCAGAGACTTTTCTCCTCTGCAGTACAGCCCTGATTTTTGTCTCACAGGAGAAAACAAATTCCAGGGAGTTTGGGGCTGAGTGAAACCATGCTTTGTGTTGTATTTGCCCTTTTCTTGAAACCTACTGGCAGTTCTGCTTGGTAGATCTAGTTAGAAACTATGGTTAATTTAATCATGTGTAAATTGTCCTAAGAATCAATGGAATTTATCACAACAGACCTCCAGTTAGGTCTCGTAGTTATGATCATGAATAGCCTGTTAACATTTTTGCGGCTGGCTGTCTGTCTAGATGGCTCAGATGTGCAAACTTGAAGAGGTCATTCAGGAAACAGCGTAGTCTCTGCTAACCTTTCACAGTCTGCCCAGTATTAACTCACCTCACTACCAGGAGGCAAGTGCCTCACAACAGGAGTTAGCAGGTGACTGGAGCATGGAACTGTCTATCCATGTTTCAGCAAATTTTACTGAGACAACAGGGCATCTTCATTTTTTCTTTCTTCATCCTTTTAGAAAGATCGATGGCACCAACGTGGAGGAGGAGCCCCTTGAGCTGACGGCAGAGGGGCGGCCCGTGCCGGCAAGCAGCCGCCGGCCGGTGCTGTGCGAGTGCTACTGCTGCGGCCTGCCCAAGCGCTACATCATCGCCATCATGAGCGGCCTGGGCTTCTGCATCTCCTTCGGCATCAGGTGCAACCTGGGCGTGGCCATTGTGGAAATGGTCAACAATAGCACTGTCTATATCGATGGAAGGCCAGAGCTGCAGGTAAGGAAACATCTGCCTTTCACTCTTCTGAGCAGATCCCGTTGCAAAATCACCCAAGTGCCACACAGCAAAGTCCTATAATCCACATAGTTTAAAAAACTGAAGGAGGGAGACACATCAGTCTTGATGCACATAGATGTGCAGGCACTTAGTTCCTATTTATGTGATGAAGTCACATTAGAAATCTGTGAGATCTGAGGATTTGCAGTGTCATAGAGAGGATGTAAGTACCAGAAATGAGAACTGAATTAGTTTGCATGCCTACCAGGTCCCTGATCTGTCAGTTGTAGACAGATTTTGCTGTGGTGGCAGAAGCTGTTGCTTTTTACTGTCTCTCAGGGAAATGTGCTCTGATTATGCTACAGAAGGAATCATCAATTATTTTATGTAGGGCTGCAGCCACTCTATTCTTATCAGTGGATAAATTTCAAGATCTTAAAGCAGTCACTGGCAATAAGGCATCAGGTTTTTGACAATGTGGATTGTTGTCTGGAGCTATTAGCTAGTTGCTGAGCTACTTTCAAATTTGCAGTAGATGGCATGTGGTCTGCAGCAGATCCTACATAGCTTTATCAGTGCACCCAAGCAGGTTCAATCCATACCTTAGCATTGCTCGTCCTGCCTCGGTATTTAGCTGTGATGTCGAGTGTCCCTTTATCAAGTGTCCTTGAATCTCTACATTTGCTCTACTTGTTGACTTATTTTTTGATATCTTTTGGGTGTTTATGTCCTAACAAATTCACAGGAATCTTGACTCTTGAATGAAATGCTGTGCAATTATTCACCAGCTTTTCTCCTAGATATTTTAACTTTTGGTAAAGAAGAGTGCAGAAAATGTCTATCGTAAATTTCCAATGTTAAAAGTATGCCTGTCTTCACGACTTGTGATCGTAGGAGCCATGCTTAGACTTCCTGCTGAATTTGTATTTATTCAGTCCAATCCCATCTCCCTGTGGTCCTGCTGGGACTTCTGTACTTAAGCAAGAGAAAGTATGTGCCTGCATAGGTTGGGAAGCTCAGAAGAGGTAATTTCAGGAAATAGGAATAAATTCTTTCCACAAATCTAAACCCATAGCGTTTAGGCATGAGCACCTCCTGAATCAGGAACTTTTTCCGTATCTCATGGTGTTTCTGCCTTCAGAAATTAACACTACCTAGAAACTCAGCTGGAAAATGCTAGCAGAAAATTAGGTGTTTAAACAGAAGTGTTTCAGCACAAGAAAGTGGGACACATAAAAATGCATATTGATGGGGAGGGAAACCCTTTAGCACTTTGTAAACCTGTCTGGTTAATTAATGCCATCTCCCTGCAGGTCAAACAATGAGCTGTTTTTCAGTTTGCTTCTTTGTGAGCAAAAAAATCAATGTAGTGGGAAAACTGTTCTTTTTACAGACAAGAAGAACTTATTACTTTCTTATTTTAGAAAGTAATACTGAAAAAAGAGATGTTAAGGCTTATCACTAAAGTTGCCAATTCTCTGTGGTATTTTAGTGACAGTTTTAATTCTGAATTTAAAAGACATCTGTGCTGCTTCCTCACAGAATGCTTAGCCACCTTTCCCAGACGTGTGATTAGCATGAAAATGATCATAAAGCACAACATCGTTGTTTCTTATTGCTCCAAAAGCATTTTTCAGAGCTGAGGGCTCATGGAGAAAAAGTTGACACTGACCTTACAATAGCCTTTATACTGATTCAGGCCCAGAATGGAGGGCAGAAAGGGCACCTTGGATCTCCCTCTCTTTGCTTTATTTTCTCTATGTTTTGCCCTTGGCTTTGGCTATCTATCTTCTGAACAAGGTATGTCAAAAAATGTCATCAGAAAATACAAAAGTCTTTGTTCAGGAAAAAATTTGGGAAGACTGAAACTGCATAGTATTCAAGGATGAGGTATATGGTAAAAGCATTTCTCTTGGCTGCAGGGATTTTTGACTAGGAACCACCTATGACCAGCCTGTGGCTGTCCTTCTCTGTCCAAATCTAGCCCTGTAACTGGCATCACTTCTGATAAAAGATACACTAACCACTGGCTAGTGTTACCTAGTTTTATTTTCAGACTGCTTTGTCTTCAAATGTTCTCCTTGCCCCCAACTCTTTTCTGCTTACGTGCCATTTAATGCTGACAGTAGATGGTCGGAGTTTGGCCCTGACAGGAAGAACCATGAATAAATCTGACCAGGAAGTGAATCAACCCAAAGGACTTAAGCAACCTTGATAATCTTGGGGGAATGGATATATCCATTGAAAGGCATCAGGTCCTTCTTATAACTCTGAGCAGTCTTGAAAACAAAGGCTTCAAGATTAAGGAGCCCAGGGGGAAGCAGTGGCAAGCGGCAAAGTTGAAGGTCCAGCATTAGCTACTTTATGGCTGAAACCTTTCCCCCTGCACTCGACTGACAGCTAAGAGCAAAAGCAGTAACCTCACATGGGAATTGAACATCCTTTTGCCTTAGCTGGGGGCTTTCAAGCTCAGCAACCCTGAGCATAAAGAGGCTTGATTTGGAGCATGGGGTGACTTCTGGGTGACTTCTAAGCAATAGTTACCTTCAATAAGTGTGCTTCACTGGCAGCATGTGTCCCATTTCCTCTACAGACAGCCCAATTCAACTGGGATCCAGAGACTGTAGGACTCATTCATGGCTCTTTTTTCTGGGGTTACATTGTGACACAAATTCCAGGAGGGTTCATCTCAAACAAATTGGCTGCTAACAGGTAAGAAAGCAATAAGCAAAAGAATTAAGCTTTAGATCCTGAAAACTGTTTTACACCATTTAAGTGATGATTACTAAAATAGTGAATTAATGTGTTTCGGAAATGCACATCTGAAACTGAACATTCAGTATTTATGTCTGTAATCAAAAATGGGACAAGATTTCCATTATGTGTCTGTTGCTGATTCTTTCAATTTACCTTGTTCATCTTGAATATTTACACATTTCTTCTCTAAACAGTAATGTTTTCTGGAGAGTTCTAGGAAAATCACACCTAATGCTTCCAACAGTGGTTGAAGCATTTGTCTTTAAGAAGTTGCCTTAATGCTTTTTAGGTCAACTTAACACCAAACAATAGTTTTCCATCAGAGTTTGACCTTTCTCCTTTAAAAATTCCCTGTGGACTGAAGCCGGACATAAAGGAATTACGGAACTATTTATGTTCTGAAGTCACAAATCCATCCTTGTGCACACAAATATCCTTGCCATGGCTGGATACAGTACTGACTGTAATTAAGATTGCATGGAACTTCAAATAGATCCTCCTGATTTCTGCTTGGTGAACTCTGAGAATCTGTACAGACTTTTTTTATGATCAATGTGTTTGTCAGCCAATTTTTATTATGTGTTTTTTTTAATTCAACTGCTTTTGAAAATGTGACTAAAAAAAGTAGCTAACTTTGTCATTGTTAACTTTGGCTTTGTGCTTTACTTCAAAAGGTCTTCAGAACTTTAAATATGATCACAAGAGAGAGGGAGGTTGTCTGAAGACAGCTAGTTGTGAATGAACTCATGAGATGTGCACATTAAGGGCATTTGGGATCTTCAGCTGAAAAAAAAAAAGATAGCTGGTACTAACTTCATTCTCTGCAAAAAAGATGTGACTTATCTACAAATACTGTCAGGATTGGAAAAGGTCTTTAAGACCGGTTATATATTGTACTTTGCCCCAAGTCAAAGTACTTTATTTTCTGCATTCTGCAAAGAGCTGTAGGGGTACAAGACTGCCTGAATGTTCTTCTCACCCATATGCCCTTGTGGAAATTGCTCCAGAACAGAGTCATCCCACAGAATTGCCCGGACTGTTCAGTCCCAACTCTCTTCCGTCCATAACCAAAAGTTACTCAGAGTTGGGTTTGCACTGCTTCTTCAGCACTGTTAGCATCCTCAATTATTCATTTCTCTACCACGTAACAGTGCCTAGGCAGAATATTTTTCCATCTGCCGAGTAAGACAAACAAATTAGCTAAGCTTAATCACTTCTCCAGCCTTTCTAGTCTTGCCACCAGCTTTTGCAGCAGAAGGGCTCCAAAACACAGATGTGCACACTGTTGGCTGAATAATTCAGCATATTATTAGTTTGGCTTTTGTTTCCCTAATTTACTTGTGAACAGTAAAATCAACCCTGTTTGTACTGTAACTTGATGTATTCTGTCAGCAGAGTGCTTCCTTATGTACAGGCTGTGCATAAGCACAGAAAGCTCTGTATTTATCCCCGTGAGAGTTTCCAACTCAGTCTAATGCTATACTACAACATCACGTTATGGATTTGACCATCATAGCTGGGTTTAGGAGTAGAATTTGCTGAGGAACAAAAATAGCTTAAAAGCTGAGCTCAGAGAGAACTTCTATTTGCAGTAATAGGATTCACTGAGTCCATGCTTTTCCTTTATTCCTTGTTTACCCAACCAATTTTGGCTTAGGTAGGTTCACCAGTGGTGCCAAGTTTCAGTTTCAGAGGGGTTATTTGCTAAGACATGGGTCAGGAAACCAGGGCACCCACCAGCCCTAGAAAAACTTTCTTTTGTTCCAGCTGCACTCTGGAAATGAGACTCTATCCTATTACTGATCTTATAGATTTAGGCAAAGACTCTTTTGCCACCTGTTTAAGTTGTGCAACCTTGAACATATATATGGATGGCCCACACTAGCCCCTTCTCTAATGCACATAGTTATCCGTGACAATGTGGGATTCAAACAGATCTCATAATGGCTGAAAATATTGAGTACTTTATGGTTTGCACCAAAACCCTCTAACACTGAATATAGCTACTCTATATATTGATCCAAACTGATGTAGATTTGCATTCCACCAAAAAGTTCATGAACCATTTGTGACACTATCCCTTTAACTTGCTGCCTATCCTCAAACACGCATCTAAATGTGATTTCAGCATTGTTTGGTGGATACATGAAACACGAGGCACCTCTTGATACCAGTTTTCAGTAAGAGCACCCTGCTGGGCAGAGGAGTCTGTAGCTAAAGGAGTCTGTTCTGATTCCAAAGTGGCAGTTGCCCAGGGATCGTGGTAGAGAGGACAGAAGAATATGTGAATGAATTGAAAAAAACTGCAATATTTCTCGTCAAGATGGAAACCAACTTCTTTGGAATAAATGGCAGGGAACTGATGAAAAGATGCTCCCTCTGTGGAAACAATGCTCAACCCTTTAAACAGTAGCAGAAGAGTGACTGGTTCTAATTCAGTATAAATCATGCATTTACAACCTAGGCATATTAAGAGTTGGCATTAAAAGAAGTAGCAGAGATTGGAAACTCAGTCTTTAGAGACAGCTGTTTGGATAATTAAACATGTTCCGTTTGTTACAGTTTCTCCTTTCACATGCTTATTAATTCACATCGTTTGCTGTAGTTCCCTGAGTCAACAGTGTTATGATAACAGACCTGATATTTCTATTAGTGGTAAGAAAGCAAAAGGCAAAAGTCTTTTCTTCAGGGATCACAACAGAGAGATAAGTAATACTTATTTCTCAGTTAAATGTTTACTTGGCTTTGAAAGCAGTCTCCTAAATGTCAAGATGTGACTGTGGGCTTTGTATTCTAGTTCATATTTTCAGACTGTTTTCTATACAAATCAGTTAGTTCCTTTGTCACTTCTCTCTGCCAGCCTACTCAGCTTCTCTGCTTTTGTGCTCATCTGTTTAGTGCTTTCTTGTCACTCAGATAATGAGCTGTCTAGGCATGGGCTGTTGCTTTTGTCAGTAGGTGTAGAGAATTTAGATGAAACAGTGTTGTTCTCTGACTGTAAATTTTTCATGCTATAACACAGTCATTAATCCTACTGTGAATAATAAGACCAGACACAAAAATGAAGTCACATATATTTACTGTAAATAAGTTTTCAGAGACTGAAATGCAAACAATTGAAATACTTATTTAAAAACGAGAAAGAATGGTAACAAAATATTTTAAAATAGGTTTTAAAATATTTTGAAGTGGAACATGAAAACACTTCTGAAAAATAGATAATAATTGTATTCCCTTTCATATTACTTTTCTCCATAGGGTATTTGGGGCAGCTATCTTTCTAACATCTACACTGAACATGATCATCCCTTCTGCAGCAAGAGTGCATTATGGCTGTGTGATGTTTGTAAGGATTCTTCAAGGTTTGGTGGAGGTAGGAGCACATGCCATTTTGGTCCTTTCAAACAGAGTTTGATTTTGAGATTTGGTTCTAAAAGTTGTAAGATCTCTTGATCAGGGTTTCTGAGCAAAACACAGTTTTACGCTGCTGATTTTTAGATGATAATTTTTAAATTATACTGATTTATATTTCTAAGTTTACTTAAAAGTAAAGAAAAATTTATGTTTCTAGTGCTGCAATTTGAGCCATTTTAGTTTTCTTATGCTATCGACTGGATATACTAAACAGTATTTTTACCTCAGAACATATTGCTATTCAAGTAATAAGTAACCCAGATTAGTTTGACATCTTCATACTCAAACAACAGAGCTCTTCCAGACTTACCTAACCCTTCCTACATCGTTCCATGGTGACAAACAGCTAGGCAGTAGGGATAGTATCAGCAGCTACTTCAAGTGGAACGCAGTGAAAGCAAATCATGTGATGTGTGAAATGTCTGCCAGGGCGTCACGTACCCAGCCTGCCATGGGATGTGGAGCAAGTGGGCTCCGCCGCTGGAGAGAAGCAGGTTGGCTACCACGTCGTTCTGTGGTGAGTTGATGGGCTTATATGGTTTATGGAAGCACATATTCCTATTAGATTTATTTTATTAATTTCATTATTTGAAAGAGATGTGCAAACCCTCTGCCCTTTGCTGCAATCAGCTTGTACTCTATGCCTAGGAACTTGCGAGTCCTTTTTTGTTTAATATATCATCATGTTATCATTTAAAACCAACACTTAGAATCGCTCTCATAGTAAATTAAAATGAGTCTAGAGGTCCGCATGAGAAAAATTACATTGTATTTTTTAATTTGCTTCATCCTTAGGGATTCCATTTATTATACCTACTCCATGGATGCTCCTAAACAAGCACACACTTAAAAATTATCTTAAAAGGACTTCAGTACTTTAGGCTGGCTGCTCAATATACTGCAGTGGAGGTGATGTAACTTCCTGCCAGTAGCTGTTCTGCTTCATTCTGTTTTGAGTTATGACCAGACATGTACTTTGCTCTCTTCTCCGGGTCCCTTTCTGATGCTGACAGCTGAAGATGAATGTCTGTAGGAGAAAATGTTCAGTAGAAAATGTAAAAGTCACTGGAAAAAAAATTTCTGTCCGTCGGCAGTGGAGTTGTATGACTGGGGAAAATACAGGACTGAAAAACGAGATAAAGGATAAAAGGAGGAGTGAAGCAAGTGGAAAAAGCCCCATGTTTGTATATTATGGGAATTTTATTTTTACTACAGATGGCTTCAGGTTTTAGTGATTATTTAAGTGTTTACACTTCCTGCAGAAGAATAGATCCAAAGAAAAGCCTCTCCAGCCTCAATGTTGTCTCCTTGAAATTCCTAGCATGGGATCTCTAGAGAAAGATTCATCCTTCTTCTTGACACCCATTTTAGTGGCTACAGATCACTGATCCTTGCACTTGAAAGGTGCATAGGAGCAATGGAAAAACTAGGAAAATGCAGCTTAAGCAGGTTCCTGGTTCTTCTATCTACATTCTGGCCTAGGGCTTTTCTATTGCTATAGGAAAAATTAATTACGTGAAGATGAGGGAGAAGGATCACTGTGAATCATTGCAGAGAAATATTTGCTAATGAGTACAGCATTAACAAATATTTATTAACAAAACATGTACTACTCTCAAAACCACAAGTATCTCTTTTCCTAGAATAATTCAGAGCAACACTCATCACACGTAAAGCCACTGGCACTGTCTTGCACTGAAATCTAATGTCTAGATTGCACTTAAATACTCATCTCTTTCCACAAGACACTTAGAAATGTGTTTCACCAGTGTTACGTATTTCCCAATCAGAAACCTTGGCACAGACCACATTTTTATCCTTTTTTATCTCCGTGTCAACATTTGCCTATTTATTCCAGCTGTTTGTTTATGATGTTGATATGAATTAAACATGGTTTCACAGACCCAGGATTGGTTTGAACGCCCTCTCTGCTACCAGTGCTTGTGTGGGCGTGGCTCTAGGGCCATGGCAAGAACCTCTCAACATATCTCCAGTCATCAGGATTCCTGAACGCCACAAAGGCTTCTGAAACTTGGGCCATTAGCTTCTTCAAAACTCACCTCATATACCACAGTGCCAGGTGGGATTTCCCACTCAAGTGCACACATACAGCTTATGCCTCTGTGGTGGTTTGTCATCAGTCTTGGATTTGCAAATCCTATTTACCTACAGGGCACAACTCTGCAAAATGAGGCTGGTGACCCATGAGGGGTCAGTGATTCCTGTCACCCCAATCAAAATTTTGGAGCTTTCATCCCATTGTCCATGTTCATAAAAAATCAGCCAAACACATCCCTCCAGTTCTGCTCTCATGAGCGTCTGTCTGGATCATCTGCTCTGAAAGCTGGGCACACCTATCATAGCTGACATATTTTACTAATCTGTTTTCTCTTCAGGGTCTTACGCAGGTGCGGTGGTGGCCATGCCGCTGGCAGGTGTGCTGGTACAGTATATAGGATGGTCATCAGTCTTCTATATTTATGGTGAGTTGCTTAACATGAAGGACCTCTGCCACTAGATCAGTACTGCCAGTTGTTTACTAAAACCTGTCCAACAAGGATGGATCAAAGTTGTTTTGATGAATGAAGAGGTTGCAGATGGGTACTCCAATTTATTCTCTACTTATTGCAGATTCTAAGAGTTTTTATTTCATAATCACCTGTTACAAAAGGTTGTAAAATTGTAATGACCAGGCTGCAGCCCTCGGTCACCCAGTGACAGGACTGGATGTGGTTGCAAAGGTTCCTCTGCAGCACAAACACTTGTGTGAGACTGGCCCCACAAGTGGGAGTGCGCACCAACAGCAAATGCTGCAGCAACTGCTGCTGATGGGGAGCCAAAAGGACCTGAAAACTTCTGCCCTGAGAAAACTTCCCCATGCTGCCCATCTTTAACAAAGCAGTGCCACCTTTGTAAAGTGGTCCCATGGATATGGGCTTGTGGCTGATCTGTGGTGCCTCATTCTTCCCCTCACAGTGTGGCAGAGGTGGCTCCAACCCAGCCTTGCACATCAGCAGCCCAGTTAAGACAGATTTTCTCTGTCTTCTCTGGAGATACAGGACACATCACAAGATTTGCCATTGCCATCTTATGGTGGAGTCCCTTCATGCAGATTGTGACCACGTTATGGCCTGTCTGCTTTTTCCTTTCACAGCTTCTACAGATAGCTTTCCTCCTGCCTTTTCTTTGCCCCGTGCATAACGCAATAAAAGTGACAAAATGCTCAAATGCTTTGCAAGCAGGCATACAATACACACAGAGTTAGTTGCCATATTCTGTTACTTCCCTGGGCATCATTTCTATGCGGCTTTGGTTTAACTGGCACTTGAAACAAACTTCAAGGCTTGTAGATACTGAAGTGCAGCTTTATTGGCTTTTAAAACCAATACTTTTCCTGCCCCTTCAGGAATGTTTGGGATTGTTTGGTACGTGTTTTGGCTGCTTCACGCCTATGAGAGCCCTGCTGCGCACCCAACAATAACCAGTGAAGAAAGGATATATATAGAAACAAGTATAGGAGAAGGAGCCAGCCTAGCTAATGCAAGTGTAAGTAAAAAAAGGCTTTTCTTGTTGTCATTTGTGAGCACTTCGCACAAGATGAGCATATGACTGGATGAATACTGTTAGCTGTATAAGAGTGGCAGAACTAGGGGTTTTTCCTTTCATGAAAATTACAGAATCAGGCTCTTGCACCTGGACAGGACGAATACAGGCAAACATGTAATACTGTTCAAGCTCTTGGCTTATGGAGCTTCTCTGATCTAGGGAGGGAAGGGATGGGTTGGGAGGGAAAACCACACATTCTGGTCTCCTGCTCTTGAGTAACTATCATGTTTGTTCTAGAAAATATTCATAGATTTAGCTAAATAAGAATCTGAATGCAGATGTTAAATTATCCAGCTGCCTTTCGAACTCCTATTAGGGATGATTGCAAATCTAGTAGCTTAAGGAGGGTTTCTGCACTGCTTACTCTCACAGCAGCTCAGGTCCTTTAAGACTTCTCATCTTCTCTCTGAGAAGATCCTGGAAGATCCTGGAAACTTTGAGTTAAAACCTATTTTCCCATCAAACTTCCCTCCGTTCCCTTAGGTAACTTTTTTTGCTAGTAGTGAAAACCAAAGGTGTTTCTTGATAAACCATTCATTCTTAGCTTTCAGTTTTGAACATTCTGGAACAAAGTAACTCCAGTTCATTCCTCTACATGTTTTGGGTAACAGCCTTGCTAGGAGTGTGAAATAGCAGACTGTCCTTTTGGGCATACTTCTGAAATTTGGGTGAAGTCACTCAGGTCTTGGCTGGAGACTCACACACTTGTTCTAGGTCATGGATTTTCCTTGCAGTACGGTGGTTTTACAGCAGAGGAAACTAGTACCACCTTCATGGGTACACACAGAACCACAGGCATACGGTGGCCTGTAGAACACAATTAACATTTTTTTTTCCAAAAAAAAGAGAATATTAATGTGTATTGCCATAGCTGCAGATTTCAGCTTCTGACTGGAATTCTATTACAAATCAATAGCTCTCTGAAGTATGTTTCCTGCTATATGGAGTATTGGAGCATAAATGCTAATTAAAAATGCCAAAAAACAGGTTACAGAAGTTAAATTCTGTACCACAGACCTTATTTTCTGAATTAAATTAATTAGGTTGAAGCAGGTAGCTGCTTGTTGCTGTGCTACTGCATGTCTCTTAGCTTGGACAACCCTTTTTTCACACTCCTTTCAATAGAATGTCTCAAACTGCATCATGTCAAGAAGTGAGGAATGGCACAAGGTTTTCTCTAGTTTCCTTTGATTGTTTTACCAATGCTGTTATCCCAACAGGAGGATTCCAGAAGACCTTATGTAATTTCAGTAAGCAGGGCAGTAGTAGTGCAGTATTCATCTTAAAAATCCTAACTGTACTAAGAAAATTTCTCTACCTGTTTTTTGCCACTAAGTCAAGAGATATATTTCACTTGCATTCTAAGTGATCCATGATGTAAGTTGTATGCAATGTACCGAATAGGCTTGATAATAAAAGATACTGGTTCTTTATTTTGCCTCTGTCTACACAATTTTGTGGTTTTTTCCGCCTAGAAATTTAGTACTCCCTGGAAGAGATTTTTCACTTCAATGCCAGTTTACGCGATCATTGTGGCAAACTTCTGCAGAAGCTGGACCTTCTATTTGCTCCTTATAAGTCAGCCTGCTTACTTTGAAGAAGTCTTTGGATTTGCAATAAGCAAGGTAAATGTCTGAGATGAAGCAGTGACCTTCAGACCTCACCCTAGGAGACGCACCAGGAGAGGTTCAGGTTGAACATCAGGAAGAATTTCTTCACTGAAACGGTGGTTAAATATTGGAATGGTCTGCCCAGAGAGGAGGTGAACATCATCCCTGGAGATGTTCAAGAAATAACTGGACATAGGACTTAGTGCTATGGTTTAGTTGTTTGAGGAGAAACCAGATAGACCTAGAATCATTACAGTAGGTTATTCCCACTATTTGGGATGACATACTTCTTCTGACCTAATAGAAATAAAAGTATGGGGGCATCAAATTGTTAGAAAAAGGAAAGAATGGAGAAGTTATTTTGGGAAATACTTGATTAAAAGCCCCCACATATCATGAAAAACCACGAAGTAAGTAAATAGAAATGCACATATTGTTTGGTGTTGACTGTTTAGCATTTAACCAGGTAATTTTTATGCTCTTCTTGATTTTTGTGACTTTCCATTAGCAATGAAGATCAAATTTTTTATAGATTTATATTCCCTGCCACTGCCATTTCATTAAAGTCAGAATTGTTACACTCCCTCTTCGGAGCATGAATGAGGAATACAGAGTAATTGTTTCAGAAAAGTTTTTAAAACCCTTTCTTTTAGCATACATATTTGCTACATGGTAATTATTTTCAAGCAAGTCTAAGGCTGATAACAAAGAACATCATTATTTATCTTTTCTGGGAGCACTGTGTGCCTAAGTTCTGCAAGAGTAGCAATGGTTATGGCATGGTAGCAATGGCCAGGTACAGCAAGGAGATGAAGAATGGGGATAATAAGAAAAATTACATTTGCTTATTCTGAGCTGCTTTTCATTAATGCTAGAGTTGCATGTCTGTGAACCTCACTAATTTAAAACCAGTGTAAAACCCACTGTCAACATAATGAGGTTGCACAGCCCAGAAAGTAAACTCAAACTTCTCGCTAAATTACTGCTTCAAAGAAAAGCTTCTAGAAGACGACATGTTGATCACTAAAGCTCTAGCTCAGAGGTCATACTGAGCCTGGTCCTGTTTGACATCTTCATTAATGACCTGGATGATGCAGCAGAGTGTACCCTCAGCAGGTTTACAAATGACACAAAACTAGGAGCAGTGGCTGATACACTACAGGGTTGTGCTGTTGTTCAGAGGAACCCTGGCAGGCTGGAGAAGTGGGCTGACAGGAGCCTCATGAAGCCTGGTAAGGGACAGTGGAAAGTCCTGCACCTGGGGAGGAAAAAGTCCATGCACCAGTATGTGTTGGGATGTGCCCAGCTGGAAAGCAACTTAGCAGAAAAGGACCTGGGGGTCCTGCTGGACACCAGGCTGGATGTGAGCCAGCAGTGTGTCCTTGCAGTAAAGACTAATGGTACCCTGGGCTGCATCGTGCAAAGGCCAGCAGATAAAAGGAGGTGATCTTTCCCATCTACACAGCATTGGTGAGGGGACATCTGAAATACTGTGTCCAGTTCTGGGCTCCACAATACAAGAGAGACATGGACATACTGGAGAGAGTCCAATGAAGGGCCATGAAGGTGACTAAGGAATTGAATGTTTCTCCTATGAGTAAAGGCTGAGAGAGCTTGGCCTATTGAGCCTGGAGAAAAGAAGGCTCAGCAGAGTTCTCATCTGTATGTACAAACACCTGAAGGGACAGTGTAAAGAAGATGAAAATAGGTTCTTTGCAGTAGTGCCCCACCACAGATCAAGAAAAAATTGGCACAAACTGAAACACGGGAGGTTCCATCTGAACATGAGGAAACACCTTTCTACTGTGAGGATGACTGTATACTGGAACAGATTCCCCAGAATGGTTGTGGAATCTCCATCCTTGGAGATATTCAGAAGGTGTCTGGACGCATTTCTGGTCAACCTTCTGTAGGCAATCTGGCTTGAGCAGAAGGAGGCTCCTTCCAAACTCAGCCATTCTGGGATTCTGGGATTCTGTGAAAATGAAAAGAAGATGAACATCAGTTTGTAGGCTGTAATCCCACAAGAATAAAAATCAGTCCATGTCTTTACATATACGCTTATTTAATAATTTGTAATATCATATCATAATGTCAGGTTTTATGCTGTCTTCAGTCCACATGCAAATGTGCAGGTTCTTTCTTCCTTTACACAGAGGCAGTTAACAGTGACAGATTTGTTATTCAGGAAGGAGCTCTTTGAGAACATAAATAAAAACATATAAAAGCAGTTGAAAACCAAGATAGAGCTCTCCAGTATCAGGACACATCAGACAGGGCTTTGTGATGTCTACGGTAGAATTTAATATAAACAATCTTCAGCGCAACTCTTTTGAGTAAGCATGACTACTAGGGATATTGCATGGCATTTCTAAGGTGAGATTCTCAGTTGTGCTCTAGTTTCTCCTCCTGGGCAACAAGGAGATGTTTCTTCCCTCACCCAGTGTTGAGCACCTGTTCTAATCAGACAAAGTATCTGATGCAGGGGAAAAGAGGTGACGAAACATTATGGTTCCTGTTCTCTTGCCTCTAAATTTTGAAGAGGAAATGACAGTAAGCACTCATTTGTCTACTTGCAGGTTGGCCTTTTGTCAGCTGTTCCTCACATGGTCATGACAATCATTGTGCCCATTGGAGGGCAACTAGCTGACTTCTTAAGGAGCAGGAAGATCTTAACCACTACCACTGTAAGGAAGGTCATGAACTGTGGAGGTACTATCGGGTTCTGAAAATACGGCATTTCAGTTGTGTGCTGCAGTTGATGCAAGTATCATAGTTTAGTCCATGTTTAATTGTAACAAGAGACAATTTACTCAAGATTGCATTTACAGCTGGTTAATCTGAAGCATTAAATGCAGAGCTGATGCCTCATGGCATAAATCCTTACTCATATATGCACACTTTTAAAAAGGGAGGAGGCAAGAAGCCTGGTTAATAATTGAATAGGCAATAGAGCAGTATGATCAAATAGGCCTCATCCTGCAAACTCATACAGACAAAGTTAACCCTATACTATGGTGCTGGAGAGACCCTTTCCCAGTGGATACGTTCTTCCAATAACTGGCCATGTTCTCACTTGCTACTTCCAGCAGAACCCACTGACGAGTTTAGGCTGAAAGTTTTATTGGAGGGAAAAAGAAGTGAAGGATGGACAGGATCATTTTAACTCAGAACAATATAATTTGTTTTCAGTTCAGTCACTGAACTGAAAAATCAATGACATGTCTGGTTGATACTGAAGCAGAGAAAAGATTTCAGGCCGAGTAGCCTTTGGAGTAGTTAGTTGCCCACTGCCAATTGCTGGCTTGCATTATTTATAGGTGGCACGGGCTCCTAGAAATAGAGATGCCTGCAGCCAGCAATACTGTGTAACTTGGCTATGCATCTTCAGAAAGGATGCTCAAATTTATTGTATTTTCAGGGCATATTAATAGTGTCATTAAAACAAAGCAAAGCAAAACAAAACAAAACAAAACAGAAGGATTGTAATGCTACATATTAGAAAATGTTAATTTGCAGTAGTGGCAGAGACTGGAAGTTCCCTGTGATGCTCAGGGATGTCCTGTTTTGTTGGTAGCACACTTGTACGTAAAACTCTCTTTTGTTCCATTTACCAAGAATATCTTGCATCACTACAACTGTGAGAAATCAAAGGCAAGTGTTTTTCTCCTTTCCCTATAATGTTTGTGTGTTTGTGAATTTTTCTGCCTCTTGCACAGAGTCACTTTCTTGTCGTTTTCCTCTGTTGCTCAGTGAATTAAGTTCACCAACTGCTTGGGTCATTTATACAGCAGTGAATGAGGAGAAAAAAAGACTATATTCTCAAACAACAAATACACAAATATTTCTGCAAATGCACAAAGCTCCCAAGTATGTTCAAGAATAGCTGAAAGACAAAAAAGAATTTTCTCTCATTTTAAGCTGCTATTCTGGATAGTGCTTATTAGTATTTTCATGATCAATAATAATTTAAATGTAATTCATTCTCATGTGTTTCATTTGAAGGCTTTGGGATGGAAGCAACCTTGCTTTTGGTGGTTGGTTATTCTCACACAAAGGGTGTGGCTATTTCCTTTCTGGTGTTAGCTGTAGGCTTCAGCGGCTTTGCAATTTCAGGTGAGAATTAATCTTATTCCTGCTTTTACTATTCATGACAAAAGTGATGTTATTATCCTCACTGTTTTTACTGTCATAATTTCTATTATTACGTTTGGTCTTAATGTGGCTACTTATGGAGTGTGCTGTATGTCTTCCCATATCAGAAATAATTTACTTCAGTATCTATGAAACATGTTGCACACAGGACATGGAGATTTGAAAAGAACCTGCTCTTTATTGATTCCAGTTTACATCAGCTTTCTGCTGTTATTTTCTAATATACTTTTGCAATGTCTGTCATCTTTTCATCCTGTTTAAGCTGTCTCTCTAAAAGGAGAGAGAGAGGGAGAGAGAGGGAGGGAAAGAGGGATCTAGAGAAAGAGGGAGAGAGAGAGAATTACTCTGCAATGAATAGTTGCACAAGGGCTATCAGTTGCAATCCTGCCCCCAGCCCTACCACCCGGTTTGTGCTTTCTATGTCAGCCCTCCCTCTGTTGCATCCTACAACCAGCCCTTCTCCAGAAGTTGTTTCTAACACTTTCATGGGTCTCACTCACGTTTTTTAGTCTCAGGCTGTTTTGTAGCACGATCAGTACCAGCATTACTGAAAAAACCCCTTTTGTTATGAAGATTGAAGATCTTCCAAGAGTACTGCCAAGAATATGGATCTATTGAACAAAATTGACCAGCAAAGTAACTGCTGATCTTCAGTTGTTTCAGGATTCTGCAGATGGGAAGCGGTTTTGTTGCTCATTTACGAGGTCCTTGCACAGCTGGCCATTTCTATCAATCAATTTTTATTGCAGGATTTTCCCAGTAGTCTACTTCTTACTTTATTTATTAGCATGCGCTTGGAATTCATTGTCACTTTTTGTAATCAGCCATAGTTAATATGACTTATTTTCATTGCCTAAGGAATGATAATTATCTGAGCTGACATTTAGCATTTGTTTTTATTTCTTATTAAAATATATACTCAGAAGACACACTACAGTACGGGTAATTATTTTTCCTACTGGTTTATATTCTATTTTTTTATCATGTTGTTAAACTGCTACTTAAAACACCGAAATAAATGAATTAAAAAACTCTAATATTTAAGTAAAAAGATAGGAGACTAATTTGAGGCATTGATTCCTTAATTAAAAATATTTGCCAAGTGCACTGTTTCAGTATGAGAAAATGGAAAGTACTGACACTTTAAATAGGGCCAAACAAAACTTTATTTTCTATACAACATAGTCCTCAGAGCTGTAGTAGGGAGGTTGCTACCCTTTTCAGGCTCCTTCAGCCAGAATGGCTGTAGAAAGCCCGGTTGGCCTGGTAGTGCAGTGCTGTATAGCTGACTGTTGTCTCTCATTTTTTGTAGGATTCAATGTGAATCACTTGGACATAGCCCCTCGCTATGCCAGCATTCTGATGGGGATCTCCAACGGCGTGGGGACGCTGTCAGGAATGGTGTGCCCACTCATTGTTGGTGCGATGACAAAACATAAGGTAAAATTTCTCCAGGTTTTTTAGGAAAAGGGTTAGGTAATGCAATGAAAGTTAAGACATTTAAAAGATTCCTGAGGATTCCATTTCATCACTGGTCTCTGTAGCTGCTTTCTGTTTATCTTAAAAATGCATTTTTAATACCACCTTGGCCTGATTTTCAGCTATTATAAGCTAATTATCTGGGCAGGGAGGTATTATTTTATACCACCTGAGCCTGAGTCTCTGCAATATCTCCGTACAACTGTGCAACGCTTACAGGACTTGGAAAACTCCTCTACAATGCATCCATACCCCCATGGTAGGGTTCCTAAGCAATCACTGATCTACAATAATATTTATGTAATTAGAGAAATCCCTGCATTTCCAACTCCATTAATATTTCACACACAAGAGAGAAACTTCACTGTGAGGAAAAAACCCAACAAAGAAACCCAAGTTTTATTATATTTGCTGTAGTTATAAAAATAAAAAAAATCTGTGCAATGATTCTCATAAATTCTTCTGTCTTCAGCATCAGGAATCACATAGTGATCACAATCATTCCTCAATATGTACTAATTCGTGGCATAATTCAGAGAGTAGTGTTTCTTATTACTGGAAGCTTAATGAGACCTGCCTCATTCTTTCAGACCCGTGAAGAGTGGCAGAACGTCTTTCTGATCGCAGCCCTGGTGCATTACAGTGGTGTGATATTCTACGCTATCTTTGCTTCTGGCGAGAAGCAGGAATGGGCTGACCCTGAAAACCTCAGTGAAGAGAAATGTGGCATAATTGATCAGGATGAACTGGCTGAAGAAACAGAGATGAACAATGAAACTTTTGTAAGCCCAAAGAAAACATATGGTGCTACCAATCAAAATAGTGAAGTACAGAGAAGGGAATGGAGGAAGCAAAAGCAAGTAACTCAAGACGTGGAGGAACAGACTTCTTACCATTATGAAAATGGAAATTTTCAAGATTTGTCTTAATACTCAAAACTGTAAGATTTGTATAGCAGCTATTTCCATGACTCCTGCCTAGCTGCCCCAAATCATCAGGTATCCCTATTTATTGTCTTATTCAGTTACGTAACATCTGGCCACATGGCTAGATTTGAGGGGTGATAATTCCCTCCTAATGGTGTGTAAGAGGGCTAACAGCAGTGGGACTGGGATAAGTGATCCTAAATCCTCTCTCAGCCATTGTATGACCTTGGGAGAGCTTCTGTGCCAGTTAGGTGACTAGCCCTGGCAGGGCTCCTGCCTGATGCAAGCTGTAGAACTGACTGCAGGGGCAAGGAGTTTCCTCGTCTGAACAGAGAAAGGACAAGTGATATCAGATGGTGTATCCACAGTGATCTGTGTAATCCCTGGGTCTCCAGTGGTGTCGCAGTCTGTGGTGAGCAGCCCTGCTTTGCCTTCTTAGGATTCCTGTAGGGTGACATTTGAACTGCTTAATCCATGTCAAACCACAAGCTCATGCTAAAAGATCAGAGTAGAGGGAAAAGCAGATTTATGACAGTAGGCTGTAATTAATTACTAATGGCCACGCAACAAGGGGAAGAGGAACATGTAGCAGAGGTGGCACAGGATTGCTTCAACAGTTCCTACAAATTGATTGACAGCTATCTTTATATGCACAGCCCACAGAGTATGGATAAGACAATAAAATGGATGTTTGTAAAATTTCTCCCCCTCCAAAGATTTTGTGCTGGCATGAAATAATTTTGAATACAAAATCATCGTTAGTGATGCAATATTATTAATCCTTATGAAAGGAAATCTTAGCCCTGTTTTGATTAGGATTCTCACTCAATTCATTATTGTGAAGCAATTTGAATATATTTTTCTAGTATTATACTGATAGAGTTCCTGGTCTCAACACCAACAGTCCTCGTTTAGGTGAACGAGTTTACTTACAGGAGTAAAGCCTTTAGTTCTGGATCTGTAACTTTTCAGTGCCCCAGTCTTGTTCTTGCTGTGAATGAAGCACTCTACCATATACCTATGTATAAAAGTAATTCTCCTCTGCCATTGGTATATATTTGACAGTATAAAATGGCTTTAGCCTTTTTCTACCATTTTCAGACTCAGCCAGTGGAGCATGCTGTATCATCTCAAACAGTTACCTGCAACTCAGAGACTCATTGTGGCATTAATACTCTTTTCAGAATGGATAATTTCAGTAAGCTGTGATTTAATTTGTCTCTCATTATGACTACTGCCTCATTAAATTCAAGTGAAAGCTATCTTGTCTAGCCTATGCTGTGCTTTGTGATGTTCCAGTATTATTGTTCTCATGTACCATATGCAGCCACCGTGATGCACACGAGATTTGAACATTTCTCAGATGCATTTTGCTATTATATTGAAGTGCAATTGAATAGCATGAGAGAAATTACACTTGTACATTCATTTGAATCCATGGATTATTTATCTTCCCTACAAACAGATATATTGGGAAGTTAGCTAATTCTCTCTTCATGTCTCTTGTTTCTCTTCTACTCAGCAAAATCCAATCTGCAACTGTATATGAATAAGAAGGAAAGTGAGTTGAATGGATACATGCCTAATTTGACTACAGTGAAGAGTTTTAATTGGTATGAGCAGATAATGAAAGGGGTAGTTTTATGGTACAGCTCAACCCTGCTTTAAAAAAAATCAATTTATTAATAAGCTATTCCAAAAAAATCTTGTCACTTTAGGCTGTTAAATCAGAGAAGAATATTTTTTTAAAATTCAAAACTTCAGTTTAGACTGGACTTGCTTATTTCACTACTGATATTTAGGTATAATAGGTATAAGAAAATATCTTATTTCTTGCAGGTTGTAGTCAGCATTTGGGGATTTAACTGGCAGGAACTTGGGTCAAATGTTCTCACCAGTCTATCACAACAGCAGGACCAGCTGCTGTCAAATTATTTTGCAAAATCCACCACAATTTACAAAAGAAAGAGGGCCACTGCTTTGCATATGTGCAAAGCAAACAGCTTCTTCCTCCCTCTCCAATAATGTAACATTCACATAGTTGCTACAGGAAGTCTAATAGGGAAAACCGTATTATGAAAGGATTTAATATAAGAATCTATGTAAGTATAATCTGATGGAGAAAAGAGAAGACCAGACAATGTATTATTCTAGAAACAGTAACATTTGCTTAGAAGCAGCATCATTTTTCCAGTAATGATGAAGGGTAACTTTCCTGTCATTAAGAGGAACATAAAGGGAGCGAATTTTGTTATTACAAAGAGCTACAAACATCCCAGCAGTCTGGGAAATGGCCAACTGGCCCCTGAGAGCTCAGTTGCCTCTCTGATGAGTGTAGCTGCTATTTTTTATTGTTGCAGATGTGCCACAGCTGTCACAAGCGACAAGCCACAGCTCAGTTTAGCAGGATCATTTTGTATCCACAGACAGACTGCACTGATTTAGTTCAGTGGAAGTTTGACTTCAATGGACATTTGAGCATTATTTAATACCCTGAAAGAAATGGCTTAAAAACATCTGGACAAGCTTTTGTTTTTAAAACCCCCCTTTCTTTCTTTTCTAAATTTAACTTTTTCCACTAACCCAGTATATCAACCCTTACCAGTTGAAGTTACATACATGCCACAGTGCTTTTCCAGGCACTCATAGTCAGATGTTCGGCTTGTCTTTCTCACTTTCCTTTTCATCTGTTTAAATATTTCAGGTGTGTTGCATGAGGTGTAAACATCAGCACCGGTTGAAAACTACTTTTTTTTCCTGGAAATCTCTGTACTTAATCAACTCTTTGGTTTACACCGTGGCTTCCACAATCCTGTATGACAAAGAATAAAGACAACCTATTGAGAACAAACTGACTATGTAGCTCCAGTTTTACTGGATGTTTCTATTTGCGACATGCTCCAATAGAAATTTCTTGTGGAGTCTAAGAAAGTACAGTCACTAAGGGTGTTTCTCCTACAAACTGACTTCCTAAAATCTGTTAGAACTTGGAACATTTAAACAATATGGGAAATTGGCATATCCCACTCAGACCTCTAAAACGTTGTGTCTCTAATGGTAGTGGATGTGAATAACTCAATAGATATTTTTTATGGAAAATAGCGTGATTAAACTTCATTTATCACATTGTTTGAATATTTTTCTGTCCCCATGTCCAAAATAACTTTTGCATATTTTCAAATATGAGAGTGCTCATACAAGTCAGAGTTTGATTTGAAAATGGCTTTCTGATTGTAGAAGGAAGCAACATTTACTTTACACTGGAATAAAGATCTTAAGTAAGCCAGAGGAAGATTCAGCTCTCCATAAATTGAAATGATAGGATAGTCCACAGAATATGAATTCAAGTCTGAGGAGAGAAAAAGCAGCACAGTAAGTCCCAGAAATATGTCGTTCAGTGTTGTTATCTACCGATCGTTCTTAAAAGGAAGCTGTAGCTTTTATTTCTTTGACAGCTTATATTTTTTAGGCACTACTAGCAGAAGTTTAATGATAATTAATACTTCTCTTATATTTTTGTAAGAGTTAAACAAAATGTTCCTTGTAGTGAGAAAGGACAAATTAATGACAGAAATGATGAAAAATTCACCTGAGTAGGAACTTCTCCAGGCAAATAATCACTTAGTCCAAAGGAATGTACAGACTTTGTGGTAAAATATATAACAAGGGCATCCAGATGTTAGCAAAGCGCCAGGAGGAGTCTCATGTATAACATAATTAACTGAAAGCAAGAAGGTAAAAATTAACTCAAGGTCATGCAAAATGTGTTAAGCTTCACATGTATGTTTCCAACTGACTTCTTTTGACAGTTACAGAGATCTGTAAGTTCAGTCATTATTTTAAGGAAAGTTTTGTAAAAACCAAGGTTTTTTATCTTATTTTTATTTTTATTTTCCGTTGAAGATCTTAATTTTAGACTGCTATTTAATTACTCATATTTTAAGAGAGTATTTCTTGTGATTTAAAGAATAGAAAAGGGAATAGAGAAAAAGAGAAAGCAAATTGCAGCCACAAGGCAGTGCAGACAGAGGGCTGAGGATGGATAAGAAATCAATTTTGAAATCCTGGAAACAGAACTTGGAGTTCTCTAGATTTTTGAGTTAAAAAAACTACAGGATGTGCCAAGATCTAATATTCTGCATCATCCTAGGGTCCAGGGAATTCACTCAGGTCTCCTGCCAAAGCTTAACTCTCATGAAATCAGGAATAAATGGAGACATGAAAAACTCCTCATTCTTATGTCTTCCAAATGCTTATATTGGATTAGATAACATTGCTGGAAAGGTAACACTGCTAATACTACTGCAGCTCTATATGTACATGCAGAAGACAGTCTGGCAGGCTTCTTAGTAAAAATGCTTTCAACTACTTACATACCAGCATCAGTTATTTCTTAACTTCCATTTGATAACAGTGTTTAGCTTTGACAGAAAAAATTGTCCCTTTTTAATCTCAACATTTTTTGTTTTTGTGTTTATACTGCTTATCATTTTTACAGCTCTTCTGCATGCAAAATTACATAAGTAAAGAAGGAAATTTATGTAAGAAATGTAGTAAGATTGTACCTCTTTGTGCTGAACTATCTATAGCATAATAAGAGCCAACACATTTTTTCCACAGAATATTTGGGTATTTTAAGCCTTGATCACAATAAAAACTTGACCCATTTAATTTGCTGTCCCCGATCCCATGTTGTCCTGTACTTCCGCTCAATTTAATTACCGTGTTAGATATCTGCAGCAGCTGACAGACTACATTTGTTTATGTATAATCATATTTATCTGCTCAATAAAGTCAGTGCTCAGACACTTGCTGTACAAACTTTTGACAACTATTTCACCCCTTGTTTTAGATTTAGTTCTACCTGCATGACAAATTCAGAACTCCTCTGAGCAGGTCATGCCTGTTTTGTTAAATATGTGTCAGGAAATCACTGGAACTCGTGAAAAATACATCTCATTGGCTCAGAGTTTGGGTTGCCCAGAGGTGTCTGACAAATCTTTGAAGCACCAACCAGGAAGACAACAACGCTTGTAAACCAGGAAGTATTTGAGTACCCCCAGTAAAGATGCCTCTGCTCTTTAGAGCTGGCAGTCATCACCAGAAGCAACATGCCAGGTGCTTTCTCTCAGCTGGAAATAACTGTAAGGAACAGCAGGAGAATTAGTGGGAGAAACTTGCTGATATAGTGCTTAAGATAAGGGAAATGGGACTTTCTCTCCTTTTAGGGAGGGGACTTTGATCCCATCTGCTTGTTCCCTACCCCCTCTCTGGTCTGTAATCAAAAGAAAGATGTCTGCAGGTCCTGAGAGATCCCATTTATTTCTTGGCAATGATCAGTTGTATAGTTTGTACTGGTACAAATCTGCAGGGGGCTGGAAGTGGCTTATGGGCCCTTGCTGATTTATGCTGGGCGAGGGGGAAATCATAGTACTAACATGAACTTGAATTTAGATGTGAAAGAGATTAACATTAAGGACAAACAAGTGAAGGACAATCAGTGCAAATGGATGTAATGGATGTTACTTCCGTGGAATAATGCTGCTGTGTGGGGCAGACATGGGCAACTGGGAGTAAACCCAGCAGGTAGGTTTTCCCTCAGCAAGGAAGTGTAATGGAATTACCTCTGTCCTGCACTGTTCACTTCCCATTTCCCAGTGCCCCATACTGGCTGCAGGTTTACTGTCACAGTGCTTGGACAGACTGTAGAAAAGTGCTGCAGTCACATCAGACCCCTATCTTTACCTTGTTTTCTTGTTTTCATGGGTGGCTTCCCCTGACCCTTCCTAACAGGCGGAATGGTGCACAAGACACCCGGGCAACCCAAAGTCAAAATTAGAAAGGGTTTACTTTTTAGCATATTCCTTTTTTATTATTATTTTTAATTTTTTTTGCTAGGAAGTGGCAAATTTTGTGCCAAGGTTGCTGGCAGTAGTGGCTGGATCTGTGGGTCCATGGTGGGCAGCCAAAATGTTACCCTGGCTGACCAAAGGTCAAGGCCACGCTGGCCTGTCCTGCTCCCTCTGCTCTGCCAGAGCACACAGCAAACTGTCACGCTTGCAGGGGGCTGAAGGGCAAAGCTGCTGACAAAGCTGGGAGGGGAACTGCAGTCAGGATCTCTGTCCCCTACTCTTGTTGGCCGCCTGGGTAGAGGAACTGTCAGACCATGAGAAACATCTGGTGTTTCCAAGTGATTTTCTGCGTTCCTCATCTGCAGTCTCATTATTCCCAAGGAACCACCTCTATGCCAATTTAATGGAAAACTGTGAGCAACTTAAAATGCCCCTTGTCAACTGGCATCTTCTCTGTTGTATTTACCTGGGACAAGGAGTAGCCCCATAGCTAATTCTTTCTCTCTCCCAAGACGTATCCCAAGCCAGGAGTTCATTATGCATCAGTGCTCCCAGTCCAACCCTCCTTCACTGCCCTTGAGCTGTACCTTTGGTCAGTGAACACCTCTTGCCCCCTCCTTCTTCCCCAGAGCAGTGGTAGGTGCCCCAGCCCAGGAAACATTCAAGGTCAGGGTGGATGGGGCTCTGAGAAGCCTGGTCTAGCTGAACATGTCCCTGCTCATAGCAGAGAGGGTGGACTAGATTACCTTTAAAAGGTGCATTCCAACCCAAACTATTCTATGATTCTATGATTCTTGGGCAATTTTACATCTTTCAGAGAAGATACGGTGCTGACTCATGCTGACTCAGTTATTGGGAAAGACTTACCTCAAAAGAATCTGCCTCTTCAAAAAGGCACTTAGGAGAAGTTTGCTAACAGGTTGTTCTCTGTTTGTGTCAATGGCTGGAATTGGTTTCAGAGGACACAGACACATATTAATTTGAAAAAAAAATATCACAGAATGTTTTCTTGAGCCATCAAATTACTGCAAGACCTGAAGGTCAGCAAGGCCTCCAGCCCAACACACCACACATGCCGATTTCCTCATCAAGAATGCCTTGTACAAACCCTACTAGGAAGAAAAGCATTTCCTTCGGTAATATTTTCATTAGTGCTCCCTCCAAGAAACCATGAACTATCTAAGGAGGAGCAACTAAAGTCCACCAAACTTGTGTAGAGTTTGAGTTTCCATACTTGGTGTTCTCTCCAAATTGTGGGTAGGCTTAACGTTTTAATTTATTTAGTGATGCTATATTTTCTTTGGAGAGATAGATTTCTGTAGCTAGTGTCTTAGTGAAAGATGCCCAGGTCAATTTGGCTACTCCGCAGGGCTATTCCTCCACAGCTGCGGCACTTGAATTTCCCTTTGTTGAAGTTCATAGGACTCCTGTCAGGCCATTTCTACAACCTGCCAAGGTCACTCTGAGTAGCAGCATGATGACCTATCATACCAAGCGCTCCTGCCACTTTTGCATCATCTGCAAAGCTGTTGAGGGTGCTCTCATTAAAGTCATTAATCACTGTATGCCGGTCTCAGAATTCAGCCCTGGGATATACCACAAATCACTGCCTCTAGCTGGGCTTCATGCTGCTGATCCTAAACCTTTGAGACAAACAGTTTAGCCAGTTTCAAATCGAACTCACTGTGTACTTATCTAGTACGTGCTTTATGATTTTGTCAATGAAGACAGTGCTGAAAGCCTTGTTAAGATCAAGCTCTGCCCTTGTTCACTTAGCCTGTTTTCTTCTCATAGAAGGCTATCAGGTTCCTTCTCTCCTTCTTAAAGACCAGAGTGATGTTTGATTTTTTCCCAGTCATCAGGAATCTCTCCCAGTAGTTATGACCCTTCAAAGGCAGTTGAAAGTGGCCTTACAGCGGCATCAGCAGCTCCCTCAACACTCTTAGTACATTCCATCAGGACTCATAGAACTATGCATGTCCAGTCTGTGTAGATGCTCCTTAAACTGCTTCTACTCCATGGAGGAGAAGTCTTTCTTGTTCTGGACTTTTACACAGGTTTAAGGTACCTGGAATTCCTGGAGGATGCTCTTATCAGTGAAGACTGAGGCAAAGGCAGCACTGAATACCTTGGCTTTCTCTGTGTTTGTCAGCTACTCCCCTGCCCCATTCAGCAGCAAGCCCAAATTTTCCCTAATTTTCCTTCTGCTGCTGATACACCTGTAAAAGTCTCTCTAGTTGCCCTTCACATCTCTTGCCATATGCAACGGGTTGGGCTTTAAGTTTGCTAACACTATCTCTGCATGCTTTGCACTCTCTGTATTCCTCCTGGATCATGTAACACTGCTTCTACCACTTCTACACTGCTTTTCTATGTTTGATTTTAGTTAGAAACTCCTTGTTCATCCATGCGGGCCACCTGATGACTTTGCTTGATTCATGCTTTTCATCATGGACTGTTCTTTAACTTGGAGGAGGTGATTTTTGAATGATAACCAGCTCTTCTGGACCTCTCTTCTTTCCAGGGCCATATCCCATGATATTCTTCCAAACAAGTCCTCAATATGCTGACATATGCAGAGTTATGATCCACCATCTAAAGGCAAAGAATGGAGACATCCCCAATTTTTAATTAATTTCTAAAACTCTGGACTAGGAAGTAGATTGCTAAAATACTTTTGAATTGTGGAATTAAGTGGAGGGATCAAGCATAGTACAGGAAAAGAGTGCTTTCCCATACCTCAGTTATTGCCTTGAAATAATCCAAGGTCAGTGTAAAGTCAAGGTCTCATTTCATTTTAGCACCTGCTGGCTGACATTCCAATTAGAAAAATCATGTGTCTCTTCCCATTTTTACTAGTAATCTCAATAAACTGTAGTCAGGCAATTATGGATCAAGATTTTCCACCTGAGGAAGCAAGGACCAGTATATTAACAGAACAGGGATTTATTACGTTCAAAAACCCTGAAATATCTGGTTAATTACAGTTAATTCCTGGAATAAATTGATAGTATTCCAAACAAGATTTTATCAGCTTCTTTGCAATACAGTCCATTTTACTGGCATGCTGTTCAAAGGTTTTCTATTGCAACTCATATTTAGGAGAGTTACATAAAACTCGATGTAGGAATAAGTGACAAAGGTTTTGTTTATTTCATATTATTATCTGTTGACTTTAAAAGACCTAGGTAACAAGACAAGTTAAGCAACAAGTCAATGATTAAACTGATAAAATGAGTATCAACTCTGCTAGTTTAAAAAGATATTTAGAAAGTATGAAGAAAAAAACCAGTTCTCTCAGTTGTAAGAAATTTGAAGTACTAAAATTTTTTTTGTTCTGCTTACTTAAAGTCTCTGATACTTATTAATTATCCTCTTTCTCAAGCAACTAATTTTTGTATAATTTTAAATGTTTGAGGGGAGGCATATTTTTTGCAAATTCCAGTTTTAGATCAACTTTACAATACAAGGTTATGCTTTGTCAGTTTTCCAAAAAGATTTAAGATTTGGTGTTTCTTCAGAGCAAATATTTTTGATTATAGACAGTATCATGCTATAGCAATGACATGAAGGTCTTGCATAGTTTAAGGTTACAGTTCATCACCTATTTCAACAGCAGTTCCGTCACTGGGAAAATAGCAGTTACCTCACGCTTTCTAACTTTGACTTACCTCCCTTGGACTAAATTAAAAGTGGTAAGAGCTAGGTATATTTTTCATTTGCTCTCTCTGGAATGAACTGGATGTAGAGAAAAAAAGAATGCAGTTCCAGGGTTTATGTACATTTCCAGATTGATATCACATATGCAGGAGAAAAATGTTTTCTGTTTCGAAAAACTAATGTTGCTACATGCATTTTTTTTTCCTCCTCTACTAATCTTTTATTTGGCAGTATGCATGTTTGTTTAGTGGCTGCACATCAGTGATACACAATCTGAAATAGAATCATCTGCTGGTATCTGGGTAATTTTCATGCATACAGGAAGGAACCCCTTTTGTTGTTGTGTTTACATGAGGATGACTTTCAGGAGGTATACGTTACGTATTGGAAGTAATCAGTTTATTAGTATTAGAACAGGATTAGTCTCATCTAGTAACCACACTATTGTCCCAGTATATGGTACCTTTGATATTTCCATCAGCTTCTGCTGCTGAGTTTATCAGCAGCACCTATTATGGGAAAAGTCTACTGGAGAAAGAATAGGGCATGACTTTTGCCCCTCAGTGGCCAGTGACATTGATTTAATCACATGTAGAGATTCTGTTTCCTTTAAGTAGAAATAACAGCACTTACACATGGACACAAATGTGCTTCACTCCCCAAAAAATTCATGTGTAATTTTGCTAAGACTTAGCTATAGTCCTCATAATAACCAGAATAGCAGCTCCGATTATTGGTACTGTCTCCTTTTAATTTTTCACTCAAGTTTAACAGATCAGAAACTGGAACTGTATTCTCCATGCTGCGTGGTGGCTGGTTCGTGTGGCCTGGTGATGTTTTTGTTAAGCAGTTCTGTACATCAAAGGGTTTGGTAAAGGGCTCCTGATTGCTACTGGAGCCCCGTTCTTTGCTAGTTCCTGCCAGACGAAAGAGTTAACACCAGAGCCGGCTGCTCGATCCAGTCACTTCTCTAAAGAACTTCCTAGCTGGTACTTCTGTCATGATAACACCTTCCTTTCCCCATTTGCCAACCAGTTGCTGTGTCCAGGAAACACAAATATGGCTACAATTGGCTGTGATACTAGGTATGAATCCCGCAGGCTCACAAGGACTTATTTTACCGTGGATTAGCAGCTGAGAAAGGGCCATCTCCTTATGAACATTGCACATTCTCTGGATAGGCAACTTCACTGACCAAGTGAAATACAAGTTTTGGTGGAAGGCTTGTAAATTCAGAGAGCTGTAGGCACAGTCCCCCACTAACTTGATGCAGTTTTGAGGAAAACTCAAGGGAAAGGGCAGAAACTTCTAATTTAGCTCCATATTTGTGAGGAGCCAGAGTAGAGGGAGGAACAATGGCTTAAGCTGCTGAGTAAGTTGCTGAGTAGGTGAGCTGCCATGCTTTGAATTGACATTTTTTTTCCTTTTTCCTCATAAATTGCCTTATCCTACACACCTATTTAGAGAAACAGTTAATGCCTAAAATTCACAGATTTGTAAGATTCCCTCCCTTGTGAAGGTTTTGCAGCAGAGGGTCACAAAAGACAAGAAACAGAACTAGCTAAATTTCCCATGCATGCAATCTGCTCTAGATAACCTGGTTTTGTTACGTGTTTTGTGTTTTGGGATGAGATGGGGAGATGAAATACATCAGCCAAGTGAGATTTGACATAAATAAGGGATCTGCTAATGCAAATGATCCCATATTTTGGGATGAGACCCAATTTTGGACAAAAATGGTATTCAGATTAGATGCTGATAAATGAAGCTTTTGTTCAGATTGAGCCCAAGCTAATACTGCTATGAGATAAGTAACCTCTCCATTTCCTGATATGTGTTATTTAAATTTGATAAACTTTACACCGCATTTAGTTTCTTTCTTCTGAAAAGGGAAGTAATTCGTTTTCAGAATGCAATGATGTCAACTGAAGATTAGGAAAGAAAGGAAAATAAAATAATTCTTCCAAGATCTACTCTTCAATATCCCCTTAACTTTCCCTTCAATGACCACACTTTTCCTTGACCTCCAGATCCCTTTCTTTCCTCAGTATCAACTCTTTACTAGGTGGAAACTAAAAGGACAGTCAGATTGACCTGGGTCCTGGTAAATGAAACTATTTTTCTGAGCTTGGAAATAACTCAGCTATATCCAGGACCCAACATTATCTGATTTCCAGCCCCTTTCATCTCTTCTTAGCTGGGTGGAGTCATGAGTACTCTTCAGCTAAACTTGTGACATCTCTTAGTATTTTCTGTGCAAGTTGGATGTTGAAGGTCTAGTCCTGCTGCTACTCCTCTTGCCTGCCACAAGTGATCACAACCATGTTCATCATTTGTCTAAATTCTGTTAGGGAACAAGAAAGAGTTAAGAAAACTTCGAGAGCTGCTCTACATTAGGGTCCTGAGGCACTAATAGACTTTAAAATGCCTGACCAGCCCATCTGGAGCCTCCCACATGCCTTGCGTGTGGGTTGAGGACGCTGTTTAAGCTCAAGCTTGGTCTTCTAATCCTGATTTGTGATAAGCTTGTGCAAGTGTGTTTGGTATTGTCTCTTCATCTCCTGACTCATAAGTGGATTTTTCCCCAGGTGGACTGCAGGTGTTAAACTGTAGCCTGCGTTATTTCCAGTCCTGTCTCTGCTCTGCCTCCTGGAAGGACCTTGGGCTGATGCTGCAAGCAGTGTGTCTCCAGGCCTGCATCTGGCCCTACTTCCTCCTGCTGCTCTTGGTTGATCCTTGGATGGCCCCTCAGCCTCATTTACCATGTTGCCTTCCCTGGGCCTGTTGCTGTCAACACCCTGGCCCCTCAGGTACTGCAGAACTATCCTTAGATCGTTTTATCCCCTCATGGAACAGCCCTCTCCTGCTCCTGCTCCTGCTTCTTTCTGATGTACAAGTGTCTGCCTTGCCGAAGGAAGAAGGCAGCTTCTCCCAAAGGTAAAGAGCACTGCATTATTACCTGTAGTGGAATCTGACATTTTCTTTTCTCTTGGATGTGAAGGAAGGAAGATGTAATGAGATCTCCATCAGCTGCTGAGTGTGCAATATTCTCATTTTTCCTTGGTTGGTCACGGACTTCTTGAGACAGGATGGGGAGATTGCCCCGGGCTTTGCCCTGAGTACCTGTTGGGCATCTGATGCCAGCTCTGCAGCCCTCCCTCTCAATGAATAACGAAAGCAGTCATCTGCCTGCCATGCTTCGAGGCATGGTAGAGCCTCCTCTAGAACAATAAATTACAGAACTGAGGGTTTAAGAGGCTAGCAGTGACTCTGGCTTGCCAGATAGCATTAGCAGAGCTCCTCCTGCACCTCCAATGATTTACCCTGTCCATTCATATGATGTCTAGTCTATGCTTCCTCTCCCATCCTGAAAGAAATGGTTTCTTGCTAGCTACTGACATGGTCCTTTTAAACATCTTTTTTCCTTGACACTAGATGAAGTATGAGAAAAAAGTAGAGGTTTAAAAGTTTGCAGAATGAATTTATTTACTGTGATTATTTTAACAATTCAAAAACTCATCTAAAAATATCCTAATATTTATTTATTAATAATACTTCACTTGTCACCTTTGACATTTAGTTTAAAAGAACTACTTATTAATGAAATGACAGGGCTTTCATTTACTGGAATAGATCAACATTTCTTAACAATTTTATCTCTCCAAATATTTACATAAATGAAGGCTAACCCTTATTGAACTCAATCACTATCACACTGTAAAACATCAAAATGTCAAGAGAAAAAAAAATTGTAAGAAAAAAGTATATATTTAGTCCGAGGCCTCTAGGAGAACTTCTTATCAGCTAATACTGTACCAACACGCTTAACTTAAAGCTGTGATTTCTTTAGGAACTTGTAAACTTGTAACCTCCAGAAGGGGGTAGGGGTGGAGAAGAACATGTAATATCAGTGTCTCAATTAAAATTTAAAACAATGAGAGATAATATAATGTGGAATACCAGAACTTATTTGTAGAAAAACACAGCCTTAATTTCAATTAAGTTAGCTAGAAGGAAGTAGACCGAGTTTCCCTGACTGAAACTTAGCTTTTGATGCTGTAGCTGATGCCACATATACTCAGCTCTCCTCTTGCACCCAGGCAGCTGTAAGATGGTATCTTACATATATGCTTTTGCTAGACCACACTGTCTAACAATTAACTGCCTGCCACCAGGGAGGAATTCCCCCTCTTAGGACAGATTGTTCTGTGGTCATTTTACCCTTCATGACATTCCACTTAAAATATGTGAGTGACAAAGAAAGATTATTTCATCAGGGCAAAATACAAGATTATTGAATAAATTTTGCCCTGCTCAGAAAATGAAAAATCAGAGAGCAACTTAAAATGAAGAGGCTCTGATTAATGAAAGACTTATTCAACAAACGAAACTAATCTTAAAAGCAGTTACTCTTCCACTTTTGAAATGCAGGAGGTAAAAACAAAAGATTAACAGACACTAGAGTTAATTTACTGAAACTTTGCACCCATTCCTTATTAATTTTTCAACCTGTACAGAAAAAGCCATATCTATTAAGATTGCTTAATTATCTTCAGATGATAAAATTTACTGTAAACTTGTTATAATCTTGGACATCTTTCCAGAAATGAAAAGCTGAGGGTGCCTGAAAGTAAGAAATGGCTGGTTTGAGGAGACAGATCACGGCCCAAAGTGGTATAGATGATGTGTATCCTCTGTGCAGTAATAATAAATAAGGGGTGCTGCAGGGATGAAAGAAGAGCTGAGGGTGACTGTTGTTTAGTTGGCAACTGTTTATAGTTATGTTGTGAACACTTTCTGAGTTGAAAATGATGGTTTGTGCTGAGGCACACTTTAGTTCACATGATCTCTCAGGTGTCTGCAGTACCATTCATTCTGGGAGCTCCAAGATTAGGGAAAAAGAAGTCCTTGAGCACAAGTAGATCTCAGTCAAGACATGTGTCCCTAGGCCTATGAAACAAACACAGATGCAAGGTATTTCAGTCATTGTGACTGCTGCAAATTGGATCCTTCTTCACAAATGCCCAGGTGTTTTCAGGGTATTGACAGCTCCAGGTGCCAGTTGGAAATGCTGATCTATCTTTCAGCCAAACTAGATCTACTCCTTCTTGCAATTCCCACCTGCCCCAAGATGTTCCCAGGATTCCCTAGGCCAAGAAGATACATTTTCCCACCAGCAAGACAGGAGGTTTCTCCCTTTGCATTTTGGGAAAAGAGAAATTAATCCACTGGCAGAGATCTATCTGGCTTTAGCTCCTTGTCCTCACCTTCCCTGTGGTAATGACTGTCTAATGCAGGAAGAAAATGGCCTCCAGTTGTGCCAGGAGTGGTTTAGGTTGAATATTAGGAAAACTTTCTTCACCAACACGTTTGTTAAGCATTGGCACAATCTTCCCAGGAAAGCGGTTGAGTCACCGTTCCTGGAGGTATTCAGAAGGTGTGTAGATGTGGCAGTTAAGGACATGGTTTACTGGTGGACTTGGCAGTGCTGGGTTAATGGTTGGACTCAGTGACCTTAGAGGTCTTCTTCAACCTGAATGGTTCTACAGTTGCAATGTGTACAATGCTGTTGGAGCTGCAGAAAACTGGCTGTAAGTAGTCGGAAAGCTTTTCAGCTGCTGGAAAAATTTTCTGAGAAAAAGCAGGTGCTGGTCATTTGTGGGAGTATTATTTTAGTATTTTTTTTAATGTGTGATGATGCATTCATCTGGATGTGAAGAGAAGGAAATGTTGAAAGCAGACACCCAGCCTTTTTGTTCTTTTCCCCCTATCTCTTTCTGTACTAGATTTTTCCCATCCACACTTTTCATGGCAAATTACTTTATTGCCAGGATCTGTTTTGCCTTTCCATGACCCAGGCCATGGAGCTGCCTTGTCAGTGAAAGTGTGGAATGGCAATTATTTCAGTGGAGAAAAGACAGAGTAGCAGGAGGAGGAGCAAACAAGCTGTGGCAAACACCCCCGTGCTTTCATGGAGTGTGAAGTTTATGAAGTGGTATTTTCTAGGCAGACAGATTTCTAGCTCTGAATGTTATCTATATCCCTGGTTTTGTTGCTGAACATGTGCTTGGACTGGTAATGGCATAAATGTACTGTAGAACACATGCTTTTTGTCAATTACAAAAGTAACGTTACTATTGTCTAGAGAAGCTTCAGGATGTCAGATAATATTCTGAAATTTTAAAAATTATAGAATGCAATGCTATCTTAGAAAAGATATTCCATTTATAAGTATCTGTGTTTGGATATTTTCTCATTCTTTTCTCTCCCCTGATGCTGTGTATGTAATCTCTTGAAACACTACAGAAGATATATTTGATTTGCTCCAATTCCTTTCTCTTCAATTCTCATTTGTATGTGAACCACAATAAATATGAACACCTGGCTTTAACCAGTAGTGCCACATGTCATTGCTACGGGCAACATCTCTTTTGATCATGTGGATTATTTCTTTGCTATTTCCAGTAATATCTTGAATGTATTGACTAGTGGACAAGGGACCACTTTGGCATTTGCCTCTTTATTATTGTAAGGAAAGGAAAAATGTCTTAATGCAACAAATGTGTTGGTGAATAGGAGCATTAAATTCCATTTTCTTTGTGCTAAGCTATTTGCTGTCTGACGAACAACATCCACACAGAGGAAAATGCTTTTTGGGAAAGAACATTTATTGATAGATAGTCTCTAGGGACTTCCAAAAAGCAATTTCTCTGTGCCACCAACTACATTGGACCAATGCTGGGGGAAGCTGAAAGATGAAAAAGAGATTTCAGGTCTTTGGAACTTGCCAAGAGACAGAAAGCTTCATGAGACATAATAAGACGTTTGTTGGACTTCTTGGCTCCACCTCTGCTTTTTCTCCTTGTATGGGACAAAACCCATCACTGGCCTCAGGATGACCAAAGAAATTGGTTTTTTTGGCATGTATTTTCTAGGCACCACTGGAGTGGACATACAGTGGAAAGTGTCAGATGGGCTGTTGGCAAGTTTGGTTGAAGAGACCATCTGTCTCCTCTGGGTAGGGTTATTTTGGAAGAATTCTCTTACTTGAAAGTACTTTGTCGATTTTGCTAACCATGAATTTGTCAAACAGAAACATCATTGTTTACAGAAGTGAGATGGTGTTCAGAGAGTCAGAAATGAGGACTGAGAGAGCCATAGTCTTAAATGTACTTATTATATGGCCAGTGCCTGCTGGAATGAGCTGTAGGCATAATTCCCTGAAAACAGTAGCCCCTTGGGAGTTAGTGTCATGAACAGTCTTACAGCATCATTCTCCCATTGTTCTCTTCAGAAATCTGTCATACCACAAGTGTTTCGCTGGCTACCAGGTGAATTTGCAAGGGACAGAACACATAAAAGAGACTCTTTATTAATAATATTTTTATGAGAAGTATAGAGAATTTATAGAGAATTAGAGTTTCCCTGATAAAAGATTGAGGATGAATATACCTTTTTAAAGTATTACTTTTTTCTCTTAAAATTAGGCAAAGTGAAGGAATTTTATTTTTGGTAATTTTAGGGCCAGCAGCTCTCACTTTTCTCGTAGAAAGGACTGTGTTTGCTGCCCAGTGCCTCTCTTTGCTCAAGTAGGAGGCACAGCCTGTTTCTCTGTGTATTCAGTCTTACTCAGACAGTGCGGATGCATAGGGAAGGATGGAGATCATGTCCTGTGCGGCAATCATGAACTCACTTACCATGAGTGATGCCATCAGTGGTCTCCTCTGACAGAAATTTGTCTCAGTACCACTGCCAGATCAACTCATGCCCACTGGATATATTTAGCAATGCAAACTGGGGAATTATTATGCTTCCTGTGTAGGTGGGATGTTGAAATAAACCAGCCTCAATCCATTCCACTTCACCTTAATTTCCTCTACAGGGTAGATGAGGATTTAGTAGTTCAAGGTCCCCTTTCTGTCAGTGACAACACATCAGTGTTTTCAGATAAAATGCAGCTCACTCAAGGATGTGGTTTTCCATCTACAGGTACCAATTTCTTCCCCCTGTGCACAACTAGTGCATGAATCTAATAGATTTAAAATTAGGGGCCTCAGTTTCTTGTCTAAAGCTTTATGTAATGAGCCCAAATCAAAATGATGTGGTTTTTTAGAGATTCTTGCAGATAGAGGAATTAAACTTTAATGTCCTCACATCCCTGTGACGCTGTAATTTATAGCCTATTTTTCTTCAGTACTCACTGTAATGCTCAGTCTCACTAAAAAGTGTGAAAAATAACAGAAATCAAGTTAATGTCTTGGAATAACATCTGGGCTCTTTGGATGGGAAAGACAAGGAGGCTGAGAATGTCATAAAAATGTACATGTGCAAGGAAAGTGTTATAATGAGCAACAAGGTACTATCACCCCACTGTTTGAGTTAGCTTCCCCTCTGCACCCGACCAGAGTATTAACGAGCATCTCAAATCTCTGTGCTGATGGTCAAGCTGGAATTCACAACATTTTAATACAGCCCATGTTTGGAGAGTTTCGCAAAGAAAGAATTGTTAATGAGTAATCCTTGTCCATTAGGGCACTGAGCCAATAAGCCCAAGCTTTGATTCATTGTGTTATCACTACAGGCTTCTGCTAAACATGAAAGAAAAACAAAACAAAAATGTGAGAATCATTAGGATACTGAACTGAGCACAGAACTGTCTTACATCCTGCCATCTGCAGTCTTCCAGAAAAGAACAGTAAGTAATAATTCCTTAAACTGATAGCTCTTGCTGTTGTGTAGCATAAAAGTAATTTTATCACCTGAATTATTTAGTGGATGTTAGTGGATTTTTGATCAGAAAAAAAAAATTAAAGTGAAGAATAATGTAAGAAGTCATTCATCCACAAAACTGTCTCAACTGTAGGAATTCCCCTTGGGAAAAATGGTAAGGTGGAAAATAACGTCATGTTGAAATTTGTCTTTAGAAAGCTGGCTTCTGTGTGTCACTGGAACAGAAGGCGTAAGCTTGATACTGAGACTTTCTTGCAACAGCACTATCTAGTTAATTGTGTGCATTAACTTTAAAATTATATTTGGTTTTTTTTTATCCTTTTAGAAACAGAAAATGTTATCAATGTGATTAATGGGAGAACAGAAAGCAATCCAGAAAGGAAAAGTTATATTTGTTTCATGTAGTTTTTTCTTTGACAGTTCTGTGTACAGATTCCAAGTGCGTCTTCCAAAGTTGAAGACTTTAGCACATATTTCACATAACTAGGAAGAGTAAAAGGGGGTTTCACTTTTCAAGTGATTACCATTTGAATCCATTGCTAGTTTTTAAGAAAATGTAATTCTATTCTGAGTGTTCCTGCTACTTATTTATGTTCAGAGAACTATAACTGTGCCGGAACACATATAGCTTTTGTTATTTTTATTGCTATTGCTTCTGTTGCAGAGAACCTAGAGATTGGGAATTAAACTGGAATTCCACTAGTCTAAATGGCAGTCCAAAAACAGGTTGGAAATTGAGGGCTTGCAGTTTTATCAGGTGAGACATGAAAAAGACGCTGAAGAAAGCAAGACACACAGAAACGGTGTTTAGGAGGTAATCCCAGGGACAGTCAGAAGCTGGCCCCACTCTTTGGAGTTACTTATCTGCTTACAGAAATGCCATTGATGGTTCTCATAGAGTTTTCAGTTCTACTTGGGACTCAGATACCTGGTTTGCTACAGAATTAAGCAAGAATATTAAATTTTTTTTCTGTGTCCTGTGTCTCTTTCCTGCTCCGATTTTAAATGCCATATTAAGACATCTACCAGAAAATTTCAAATAAACACAGTAACACTAGTCCTGCCTATGGTTCTCAAACTTGCTCCTATGGTTCCTTGCATTTTGCATGAGTTGCTGTGTAGTCGCCTGTAGTGCTGTGCTTGCCAAAATGACCTGAAAGCAACAGGCTGGAAACAGAGAGCATAGATCTCCCTAATGCTTTCAGGTCTCTTTGATACACTTTAAAACAAACAGGTAAGCAAATAAAATAGCTTCTCAAACAACTGCGGCACTACATTAAATATTCTACAAAAAGGCCATGAGGCCACATCAAAAGCCTATGAGTGAGATGGGAATCTATCTTCCCACTGATGTTAAGGGTATTTGGATTGGGCCACAGATTAATGATGTTACCGAAATTTCTCTTTGAGCAATAGGCAGTCAGATGTGTGAAGAATAGGAAAACATCATGGGACAGATGGAAGGAAATGTACTTCACTAATATTCGTGAAAAATTTTGTAAGTGCTTTGATATATCTTCCTTTGCTGGGTAATTGAAATAGATTCAATCATTCTTCTGAAGGTAAACGACAATTAGACTGTAATGGAGCTTTTCTGATGATCAAACGTACTTTTACGTTACTTGAAAGTGTACAGCCGTGTTGCTTTTGTTTTCAGTGAGCTCAGTTGATTTAACTTTAATTATTTCACTAAGAGACTTGGCTTTGCTTACACAGAAGCCAGGGAAAGCTTTTCTATTGACCATAGCAAGGTCAGAGGTAGTGCACAGATAAGAGCCCACAATAAATCTGAAACCTAGAGTTCAGTCGTAAGCGCAATTGTGTGTACATACATATTTGTATACCTCAGTGAACATATATCCCATAAGAAATCTGAATGAACATGTATATGCTCCCACACAGTGGAAAAACAAGCCCTATATATAATAATATACATGTAAATTTTCTTAGTTAAACATAGAATGTGCAAACACACATAGATTGACTGTTCTGAAGTACGTTCAAACGTAATACAATTTTATGTAATTTGGAGCTCTTAACATGTAATTGAAGACAGTCACCTCAAGCAGTTGGGCACATACTTTATACATACTGATCTCTGTTTTTCTTTGCTGTATATGCTGGCCTATGAAAATAATCTCCAAAGGTGGTAGAGTAAATAGGTTTATTTAAAAAGTTAACTAAAAAAATTTTTTGGAAAAAGAAGCTTTCTAATTTGTCACATGCCTCTTCTTTTCTCTTGAAGGGCTCTTACTTCAGAGAGCGGTATTGATTTCCTGTGCTTCTATTGCCTTTATTTCAGCTTTTACATATCGGATGCTCTTTTTTGTTCTTGTTACACCTCAGGATGGAGTATCAGTCCAATATAGTGACCTAGATTACTTCCCAGAACTGAACAATGTGTGGAATAAGTGTAGCTTAAACGCTCTGTACTGTGTACTCAGTGTAGGTCTTAGAATTGGAAATCAGCATCTGCTGATTTTAAATACATGTGAAATTAATTATATGGATAAATCTAATATAGGTTAGATAGATCACAGTGGGCTGGACTCAGGAGAAAATCAAAGCCAAACATCAATCACTATTTAATGAAGCATTTGGTGTTCAGTGAAATTTACAGTAGCAAAGCTACATGCAATGGAGAACATATTTCCAGTCTTTTTTATGATGATCTTGTGCCTTGCAGAAATCTCAAGAAGATAGGAGTAATCTCTTCCATGAAATCTAGTAAATGGTCTACATCAGCTGGATATATTAAAGAAAATGAAGTATTAAAATGATGGGAACTGTAGAATCATCATGAACACTTGCCTTAAACTGAATCCATCCAGACCAAAATTTATGTGGCAGGAGGCGTAGAGTTACAAAACCTGTAACATCCTACAATAGTGCAGATTCTTACAAATATGTCCTCAAGATTCTTACTATAAACAAGGCAGTATTAATAACACGAGGGTTGAGTCTTTTTGTGTTTGTATGCAAAGAATAATAGATTCTAAGGAGTCCTTCTTGAGGTTAAAGAGGGGCACTATACAATGATATGTTAAAAAATGGAATGGCCTCAAGGAAGTGAGAAAGAAGTTTATAGACATATCAAAGAGGCTGTAAAAACACAGACACTTTTTAAGCATTTAAAAACATAGCTTGCCTGCTTTCTTCTTTATTTGCAGCATGTGCCGGCTTGGCCAGCACAAACTAGAAGGATGCAGAATATAAACCTTACAAGCTAAGAAATTATGCACTGAAAGTCTGACCATATACTGGCAGTCCTGACTGTGCTGCTGTCTTCTTCCATGCCAGAACACTTGTAATGGACCGTAAGAGGAATCCCATCCCAGGAGTTTGTCATGGGTATTTCATAAGAAAACTGTCTGTCAGGAATTTTAAGACCTTAGAGCCATGTGGGTAGCCCCACCTCTTGATTTCAGCAGATAACTTCCCTAGCAACTGAGGCAGCAAGGCAGTAAAATGGTTGGAAGTAAACGTGGACCTAGAGGGGTGGCTGGGCTGGTTGCCAAATCCTATCCAAGATACATGGAGTTTTTCTGCTGTTGCAAAACTATGTTTCTGTGCTAGATTTGAGACTCTGTGTTTACATGTTATTTGCCACAAGAACCCTATCTGGTCTGTGATCCAAGTAGCTTTTGACATTTCTAAGTAAACTGTTTAATAGCTGTGGGCAGACATTTAAAATGCATCTGTCTAATTAGAGGGCCTCTGTTTATGTTAAGAAAGAACTTAATGAGTTCTTACGGACAAATCTGACTATAATTATAGTGTGTGCTTGCCACTCTCACAAGCTTCTTCCCAGTCTGCTCAGCACTGTGGCCTCCTGCAGCATTCACGTTTTTGTCAGATGACTTAATTTCTGCTTGAGAAACATGCTGAGCCCTCACTGGGAAGCAGACTGGGCTATAACTCTCAAACGTATTCAGGGAGTGGAAATGCAGTCCCAGGGACAGTCCCACGGTAATAAAACCAAATGAAGAATTAAGACTATGAAACAAAAGAAAACAGATTGCTGTCAACTTCATGCAGAATCCTCTTGTTTTCTGTATAAGCCCTTGAGACATCTACTTGTTGGAGCTCTGTATTCTCCTGTTGGTCCTGCCTCAAATGCCATCTGGAGTTGGCCCACTCCACCCATACGAGCTGGGCAAAGGAGCCTCTTTCACACCTCTCCCAGCCTCCCCAAGTGAGAGTTGTGTGGCTGCTTGAGACCACAGAGAGAGTGGGCGGGTGAGCCTGGTTATCAGAGCAAGGCTTGGCTTTCTGTGTTTGCCACTGTTTATCTTGTTCAGTAATTACTGAAGGCAAGATAAAGAGCTGGTCCCTGGAAATTAAACTCAAGTTTCCTATCTGTGTTCTTCTGATCTAACCATAGACTTACACTTTTTCAGTAAGTGAAATCAATGAAATGATGAAAGGGTGGTGAAAAATAATGCAAAACAATTGGTATTGCATGGAAGAGGGGCTGGGCAGCATGGCCTCAGGAGGTCAGGCCAGTGCTTCACTCTGAATATTTGAATGAATTTGGGCATAAACCTCCATTAATTTAAAATGAACAGAAAGAGGGTAAATAAAATATGCCACATCAAGGAAAAACCAAACAGGCTGGATGCAGCACTTTCTTTAAAGGCTGAATTAGGTATTGTAACTTCAAGACAATGTTTGTTACAGCAAATATTGATACAACCTCCTCCATCCTGCCTTACACTAGGTACACAAAAGTTAGTTGCCTTGCTTTAAATATTCTTTTTGCTTCATATATTTCAGGGTCTCTTTTCAACCTCCTTTTTAATCAGCATATTCCTCCTGAACTGAAGAATAAATGGGATCTGAAATGAATTTAATAGGACATCATCAGCTAGTCACGGCTGACGGATTTCCTCTTGCTGAAGGCCCTCATTTGTTTGGTAAGTCACCAAAATAGGTTGAAATAGCAAGCTGTCCTTTACTCAGAAACCTAGAGGAAAATGCACTGAAATTTCAAGTCAAGGACATGTGGCTGAAATGTGCCAACTTTCTTGAATCTTCAATACTTATGAAAGGAATAACAAATAATACATTTGTGGTGTTAATGTAACCTTGCACACTATTGCTCTCATCACTGCTCATAGCAGAACCAGGAGGTTGTTTTTGTGACACTCTTCTAGTACTGGAGACCGCTTGGCAAAGACAGACCTTTGTATGTATGCTGGATGTTACCTTCATGTGAGTCACTTAAATCAAGCTGAGTAGATATATTTCCAGTTAATCTGTAATAAAATTATAGTGCATTGCATTTGCATTGCCATATTATGCAAATTTATGAAAGCAATTTCACCTAAATTAAAATTTTTGCTTATCAAGACCATTAAAAACTTATCCTATTAACTTCAGTGCACAAGAAAATTTATAAAGCAGGATGGAAGATTCTCTTTGCTCCAGTTCCACTGAATTTTTCAAGGCTCAGCATGAGTTTGTTAAAGAGTGAAAAGTTCTTGGTCAATATTTTATAAGCATGGGTAAGTGCTTTTCTGATATATGTACTGCTAAGGACAAAAAAAAAAGAGAATAATTCATTTTTTCAACCTTTCATCTGAGAGCAGAGTGGGTCCTTCATTGGGTAAGTTATGATACATTGAGGGCCTCACAGACAATACAGACCCCCACAAAACGCTGCAACACTTCAGAAGTTTACAGTCCAAATAAGACTGGAATTCTGCATTTTTGAGTGCTGGAAAAACTGAAGACATTCCAGTTTCATCTGTCTGAAACAAGAGTAGTGCCTGGTGCATGGAAGGAAGGACTCTAACACCCAGAGCCACTCCTGCTGCAGAACTCCTAGAAGTCAGGAACATCTCTACAAGTCAGACCACTTGCAGTGTCCTGGCTCCATATGTCTAAACTAAAGCATGATCACTAATGATAAGCAGAACGCACTCCATTATTGTGCGTTACTGGTTTTTATCCCTCTTTGTTTTGGGGTTTGGTGGGAGAAATGTTTTGGAGTTGTTAAAAAATAATATGCTGACAGCTAAACAACTTCTTTGCTACCTCTTAATTCCAATGTCAGGCCATGATATACAGAGAGGAGAAGGATGTTCAAATCTAGGGTGCCAAGTTTTATATCCAGTCATCTTTTAAAACTCCTGCATATCTGAGCTACTTCAGATTTTTGTCAAGAAATTTGACCCAATATCTAATTTTAAATTAATTATTTAATTATTTTTAAGGAGTAATGATAAGGTATCTTGAAAACACAAGGAAGAATGTTTATATAAAATACTTACCCTCCACAGGGTAATCTTACTTACAAACTGTGAAGCTTTCAGAAGAGGGATTGTGTCTCTCATTATAGGTGTTCAGAGCTTAGCACAATGGAGATTCAATTCAAACTGACATTTCTGTAACAGAAAGAAATAATGTATTAAGGATTTGAATCAGGGGTCCCATTCGGAAGAAAACCTAGCACTCCTGCTGTGCTTCACTTAAGCTGACATCTGTTTTGTGGGGTGTCACTCTGATGTGGTGTCTTTTTTGCTTTTATAGCTGGAAAAAAGCCTATCAGAAATAATATGCAACTGAGTCCACAGGGAAAGATACTGATTGTGAAAATATGACTCTATCCCTTCAAAATACTTCTAGGAAAAGGTTTTGCTTCTCAATTTTTTATCTTTGTAAATTACTTGCATTTTTTTGACTTGCATTTAGTTTTGGCAGGAAGTGACTTGTGAACCCCAGAAAACAGGAAGAAAGCTTTTCTTTTAGATGGTCCTTATAATGTACGTTTCTTTTAGGTCTTCTCATACATTGCAGCTCACAAGTTAAAAATTGCTGGCATACAAACATTAGCCTTTGTACAAACCAGTCTCCTTTATTCTAAGATGCATACTTGCATTCTGTAAAAAATCCCTGGAAATACATTTCCTTTTCATTATGCTTTTTTCAGTCTACAGGGAGAGTGTTCCTAGACCTTCAAAAACAAATCTAATTGCATCTCCAAACATTAGCTCCAGGTTCAGGTCTTTCAAAAAAAATGTTTTCAATTCTGAGTTGCTTGTGCTTTGAGCCTCGTCACCATGGTAATTCCAAGGCACTTCTACGTACTTAGCCTGAAGACTTCTAGTTGCAGCATGTTTCAGAAAATAGGTTTTCTATCTTTCAGTAGTTGAAAACTGTATGCTGCTATTTTAGCAGTATATGTCTAAGGTAAAGTATCTCTGTATGTCTTTGGAGTTTAGTGTGTTTTAACTATGGTTTATCACTTCTGCAGTTATGAGTCCCTGGGAAAAGGGCCTCAAAATGCAAATGAGGAAGGATCTTCAGCCTAGTAAAAGTGAGGGTCCTTCCCTTCCACCCTGTTTTCCTGAAAAACTGCTTTTCTTTTTCCAGCTCCCTACTCAGGTGATTTAGAAATATCCTAGATGTCCTTATAGAAAATATATCTTTGAAGAAGTGGCCAAACCCAAATATATAAAATGATACAACCTCTGTAGTATCTGCATGCAAAATCAACTTTATCTTTCTTGCAGCTTTGGTTTTCCCAGTGAGGGAAAGGGACTCTTGATAACAAGAAATCCCAGAGGTGTGTGGGTCTCCATAAGACCTGTCCCGTTGAGATTCTTCACTTCCTTAAAATCCTGTTTTAATTTCACAAGTCCCATTGTACTGAAGAGGGCCAGCTGTGTGAAGACTGGTCCAGTTTCATATCCTGATCTAAGAGAAAGTGGCACATCTATCAACCTTCCTTTTTTAACCTCTCTAATCTAGGACTGAAATCCTGTTCTCCTTTAAAATCTTGGGAAGCTTTTTAGTTCACCTTAGAGCCATGAATTTATTCTGTGGACACTTCTACCATGAGAAAGACAATACATTGTTAAATACCTATATCTCCATTAGCTTATTTCTCTCACTTGTCTTTTATCATAGGACTGAATGAATTTTCAGACACCAAAAAATCTCTCCTTCAAATCTTATATGTGTAGGGTAAGGTTATATATTTGTGTGGCACCTGAAATACATACAGCATGTGACCCAAACTGTCATTTCCATGCTAAGTAAGTAATATCTACCTTACATAGAAGTTAGTATGCAAGATACTAAGTGTGAAACTTCAGATATCAAAAATGGAATTATTTCTAAGAACCTGAAAAGATAATTCAATACTCTTATATGCTTGGTTTGAATGAAGACCTATTTTAAGTATTTTTGATGGCCTGAAAATGTTTTCTTGTAAGGTGACGTTAAAATATAACAAGACGAGAAATGCTACCCTCATTGTACATGTCCCTAGCTGGGAAAGAATTTTTAGGGGGAATGAACACTCTTAAAAGCTGTATTGAAAAGGATGAAGAAGAATAAGGAAAAAAAATGACACATAACAAAGGGGGGAAAAAAGCAATATATCGAAACTTCTTAATGAAATAACAACAAATGCCATTGAAAATTGTTGTAGACATGGAACAGTGCCTAAGAGGAGCTTAAAGGGTTGACTCCTTTTAGGTACATCTGCATTTTTTTCTGCTTTGGGGTTTGTTTTTTTTTTCCTTAATAAATAATAGGAATAAAAAAGGTAGTAGGGTCAAATGTCCAAACTGATTAAACAGCTTCAAGATCATAAGATATGTTAAATAACTACTTGTCTTTAGCACCACCTGGCAGTTGATGCAACATCTGGCTTCATCCCTGCCAAAAAGATAATTAGGCTCATAACTGACCCCCAAATCAAAAGGAAACAAACCAACACAAATTAAAACAGAAAATCTTGGATACATAATAATTATGAAGAGAGCCAAACCAAACAGAGTGGCAATGTGAGTGAAAAATTTAATGAGAAGGACAGATTGGATGTGGCTTTGAGCAACCTGTTCAAGAGGAAGGTGTCTCTGCCTATTTCAGGGGGTTTGGAACTAGATGATCTTTAAGGTCCCTTCCAACCCAAATCATTCTATCTTGTCATACAAATGTGTCCAGTAGGGTCTGAGCACTTTGGCCTTTTTTTGAGAATGCAAAATTTCTGCGCTTAAAAAACACACTTCCTGTGATATGAAGTGGTTAATCTATTGCACAGAACCACCTGACCTTACCAAGTATTTATTGATACAAAATTTTGTTGTAACTAAACCAAACTAGGTACAAAAATACAATGGCTAGGCTACTTGGAGGCATCCCCTCAACCGGTAACCAAATTTTATCCAGGTAAATCCACGCTGGGGACATTGTTTCCGGCATTTACAAACAAGTTTCTCATAATGAAGTTAATTAGTAAACTATATAACCCCTGGTCTGTGTCACTCCTTTCTAATCTTAAAGAAAGTTCTCACAGTAGAGAAGTCAACAGGACACAGACAAAGCAGAATTAAGGAGTTTTATGTATATATAGATTTTAGGAGGTAAAAAAGAAAGAAGAGAGAGAAAGGAGGACTGAGGCACCTTAAGGAGGGTATTTTTCATCAAGAAATGATCAGACTGAACACAGCCTGAGGTAGGATATTGCCATATTCTCACTTGGATATTTTTATTATCTATTCTTGCACTCTTCCTTTAAATTGTAGGATGCTAGTAGGTTTTTTAAACCAAGTGATCTTTAAAAGATATGCAAATAATTGTTTGGAGTTAAACCAGGATTTTGTTAACAGCTATGCCATGGTTTCCAAATCACCTAATTCTGAATATCGTTATTTCACTATGTTCCTTCATGAAAAACAAAGGAGAGACAGGGTTTCATATTTTAAACCCGCTTAGAATTTAATTCTCTTTGTTTAGCTTTATATGAGTGGAACAATAACTTTTACATTAAAATATCGTCTCATTGTAATTTCTATAATATTCTGCATAAAATCACCTTTAGCTTACACAAAGCGTCAGTATAACTCTGCAAAGTGAAAACAGTTTATTCCTGCAAGGAAAATTATCTATTGTTTCTACAAGTCAAATATTTTTTCAAGTTTCATGTAAAATATTCTGTGTAAAATTTAAAGTAGCAAAAGTAAAACTTTCTAATAAATTTCAGGTGCAAGTAGAAAAGATATTTGTAAAACAATGATCATGTGCATGTGAAGGTTTTACTTTGTTTTGAGTAAGCTTTCCATATTTTTGTAAAAGTTTTTCATTGAAAAACACTTACTTGCAAAATATAAGATTTGCAAATTGAAAAAATCTGCAGCTGTAAGTAGCATAACATTTGTGTGTGCTTAAATAGTCTTTCCTTAAAAATCTGAAAAGTATGCTTCCAAACGGAACAACAGATAAATGTTATGAAATATTTAAGACCACACAAACAAAATGTCTAGTCCAGTGAGCTCGTTTTTGATTTCACTCTCACGGCTTATACTACTGCAACTCCAATGATTTTACTGGGCTGCTTATGCTTTAGTTGCATGAAACCAGTCCATCCCAGATTTCTACTAATAAATGTATCTGGAGAAAAGCTTAGGTACATTCCGCTTGGTAAGATAAGATTACTTTTCTTGTGTGATAAGAAATGATTTGGTCTAGACTCTCATGTACAGGTCTACAGGTACATCATGCTCAGGTCCACTTAAAACAAACCAAACCCAAACCAAACAAAAAAGCCCCAAAACGTCAAGCTAAAGTGGGAAAACCTAACTAGTTGCAACCCAGTTGCAAACATAGTTGCAACCTAACTATCTTTAAAAATCATACTGGTCTTTGAGCATTTCCCAGAGTTTTAGCTGTAAGTCTGTTTTACATAAAACAAGACCATGTTCTCTCAGTCTCTCTCAACCCTGTCTGTTCTTCCTTTTTCCTTCCATTGACCTGAGCATGGACTCAGTTCAGCTAAATTGTTTAAATCTGTGTCTGATACAGAAGGATAAAGGACACGGTATAGGCTGTTTGGCTTTTTTTCCTGTATTTAACTTATTTAATTAAGACTGTGGCTTTTTTGTTTCCTTCGGAAGCAGAGTAGAATTAATGATTGGGAAGATTTTTCTAAACATATTTGTAACCCAAATGGCTCTACAGTTGTTCAAATAAACCCTCAGTATTGTCTCAGGATGTGCTGCAGTTCTTTAGTAGCTCTGAGTTTTTAACAAGCCCTGTGATTTTTTTTTCTATGGAAGGAATGTTGCCTTCTCTTCTCGCTCTTTCAGAGGCCCAAGCAGTTCAAGAGGCTGGTATACAGCTTTTGTGGAGTTTCCTGTGGATGGCAGAAGGCTAAAAATTAACAGTTTCTTTCTTTTCATTTTGGGATTGTCCCACTTTCCTTCAGCAAACTCAATTAACTAATTACTAACTAGCAAGTGAAAACTTAGCTTTCCATGGTGAACAGATTCCTTTCCCAAGAGAGACTAAATGATTGTGTATCCCACAATTAACCCCAGCTTTTGTACCTGAAGTACCTTGACCAGTCTTCATGAGCAGCGGCCCCAGCAAGTGGTAAATATAGCTAAAGACCCATTAAAGACTCATTAAAGGTACAGTGGATATCAAATCATTGTTGTGCTCAGCCTTTACTTGTTTTGTCACTGCTGTGGCTGGCAGGTATCAGTGACAGTTTGCATCTGATGCATAAAGCTGTAATTTCACTTCCAGGCTCTTTCATAGAGTCCCCAGATGCCCTCTGTATGTCTCTACTCTTTGTTTAAATGGCATAACCTTGGGTTTGGGGAGTGCCTTCTTCTGCTCTGCTCTGCCAGTGTAGCACTTGGTGCCCTGGCCCCTTCTGGAGCAACGAAACGCAACCATAATTAAACTAATTGCTAGTAATAAACAGCACCATTATTCTCATTCAGTTTTGTGTCACGTTTTTCCAGACATACATCTTGCTGCTTATTCTGGAGCTAGACCTCAACACTTGCTATTGGCAAAGATATGCTGTAGGCAATAATACAGCAACCTCACAAACCCAAAACACTTGCATGGCTTCTGCAGCATGGTAAAGCAGGAAGGGCAGAAAGCTGCAGAGCAAGAGCGTGAGACCTTGAAAGTGAAAAAGGAGAAGGAAGGATCCTCCACTATAGATTTTAATTATTTTTGCCATTACAGATGTTCCCTCTTCTTAACTGTTAGCATTTCTTCATTGTTTCTGATTCCTCGCAAAAGACACTTGTCTGGGACCAATTTTATGTCAGCAAAAATGTTTTTGGAGTTCTTGTGAAGCACTGTTAAGTGATGGTCACCAACGATCATTAATCTATGATTTCCTTGTAAAGACTGCTGTTGACTTAAATAAAAGTGGACTGGTCATCTTCCTGGAAATATGCACTATTTTTCTCAGACTCTCTTCTTGGAACTGTTGAAGGAATTGAGTCAGCGTTTTCATGAAACAGCAAGATGTGGCTCTCTCCAACAGAAAATGAGAAATAGTTTGCAAATTACTTTTAAATTCAGCTTTTCAGTTGTTTGACATGGGCTTGATTTAAACTAAACCATCCAGGGACTGCTAGATGTTGTTGTGCCTGGAGTACAGAAAAGAAATGAGAGTTCAGTTGTTTGCAATTTCAGATATGCTACTTAACGAGCAAGGTTAAGGTAACCTCCCGATACCATGTTGATCCCCACAGGAAATGTTGCCACTCCTCGTGCCGCTGCCAGGCCTGTTGCTGGCTCAGAGGTGACTAATGCTGGCTTTACAGAGGTGCTTCTTATAAGAACTGCACAGCTGCACTGAACAGCACAGGCTTGTAGGGGTTGGGAACCAGGCTGCAGAGGCTGGCTGGCCACTGGAGGCTGGATGGTGAGAAGGTTGCATTTCACCACTTATATTAGGAATATCTTTCTTGTTCTTTCCTGGTAGCCTCACTTTCCTATTTCAGGCTCTTCTTGAATGTTTATTTCATTTTCTTAGTCTTCTAATTAAGCCTCGCCCATGTCATTTTTCCCCAGTGCAGTTTTTGTCTGTCATGATGTATTCATCCAGAATTAAATACAAATTAACATGAAGTTTGAGTCTTGATTTAGCTTTCACCAATGCCATGGGGTTTTTGCCATTTGTTTGGATTTCTTCCATTCTGCTTTAAGGCCTAATTTGGGTTGTTAGCTTCCCTGGGGTGTGGATTGCTCTTTCTTGCAAACTGAACAATTATACGATTACCTGCAAAATATTTTTCAAGATTTTTTTAATGTAACTGATAGTGCCGGACATTTCCACCAATTATAAAGGAGTGTCTGAGAAGGCATAAATTATTTTTAAAACTTCTTGCAGTGTATTTGTGTAGCAAATCTGAGTTTAGATAATGCAATCTTTATGTTTGTGCCTGGTTTTTGAGATAAATGTCTAGAAGTGGAAACTTCTCTGATAATTACAGTTTTATGGTAGTAATAGAAATTGGTTTTGCTTTACTATTTTCCAGGCGTCCTTTCAGAACCAATGAGTTCTCCAGTGCAAGAGGCAGATGTGTCACCTTATGCACAGTACAACAATGTGCCATTTCCCCAAGTCCAGCCTCAGATCTCATCGCAACCTTATTACTCCAACTTAGGCTTCTACCCTCCACAGCATGAAGAATGGTATTCTCCTGGGATGTATGAACTCAGGAGGTTACCCTCAGAGACCTTTTTCACAAGGGAGACAGAGATAATTGATATCCCTGCAGCCAAAAGGCCTAGACTGGGTCACTCCACGGGAAGAGTGAAAGGGGAAGAGCTCTGTGTGGTCTGCGGTGACAAAGCCTCTGGGTACCACTACAATGCCCTTACTTGTGAAGGATGCAAAGGTAGGATGAAATCAATTTAGCTAATAGGCACAGCAGCTTCTAGTTTTTTTTTTATTTTGGGTGGGTTTTGTTTGTTTGTTTGTTTTGGGGTTTTTTTGTTTTGTTTTTTAAATTTATTTTCTTGGTAATTTTATCCAAATCATTAAACATATTAGAGATTTACATTTGGATCCTGTGTACCCTATTTTCCCCAAGACAGACTGGCAGTGTCTTCTACCATTGCTCTGTGGTTACACAGCATAGTAGGCCAACCGATGGCTCTTGAGCACCATCAGCTTTTGGTAAACTGAAGGATGGCTTCTCTGTGGAGACCGGCAGCCTGGCTCTGCTCTCTATGGAAGCTGTTCATGCCATTCTCTGCCTGAGGAAGGAATATGCCCATGGAGGCCCCTGGGAGCTGAGTGGTATGCTGCCCTAGAAAACAGCTAAAACCAGCCCAAATGCCTCATGCAGTGTTTTCACTTCCCTCATTGAAGGGAAGTAAAAGCTGTCAGCCCCACCTGCGGGCTGTTCCCAGGGAATCTCTTTCACCCAGCTCCCAAAGAACGTGATGGGTGTGTTCAGTTTTGTGAAATGAAAGGATTTATAGTTCTATACTTTCTTCTAAGGATATCCCCTATCCCTAAGGAGGGAGCTTCTTCAGGAAGAAGGTTGTACATGCAGGACAAGTATCTTGCTTCTTAGAAGAATATTATTCATGTGTTATAATCAGGATAAATGTGGTGTAGAAAATCATTGCCATTATGGTAAACATGATTGCCAGATATTTTAGCAGAGAGGGACAAGAGTTTATGCCAACTATTACACCTGAAGAGGTATGATATATCTGTGACAGGGCTGAGGTACACTATGGCCAGAAAAATAGTGCCCCAGTTTTTCATTCTGTTCTGTGAATAAATATTTCATTAACATTCCAGTTTTATGGATAAAGACTAAAGCATGGTCACTACTGAATCACTGAAATATCTTCATGTGGAATTCATTCTCAGAGAGAGTGGACCTTGACCTAATTTGGGGCTTTTGTTTTATCTATCACAAAATCATTTGTGAGGAAAAAACAGACCACACTAGTCAAGCACTCTAAACATGAATACAGTCAAGGCTCACACAGTTTGTCTCAATAATTCCGATACATAAGAGATTAATTTCTTTCTTCTGTCTGAGTGAATAGTCTCCAAGTCAAAAGCTGTGAATTAACTCATATGAATGCTGTCATTATAAACCAGGTTAAACTCAATTTTGATGTGACAATTCCACGTAATGATACATTTATTCTTTATTAACTTCAGTATTAAATGTGTTAGGAACTTTTCAAAGACTTAAAATTACAAACTTTGAAATTTGTATAGAATGTTTCTAGAAGAGAGGTTAAGGCCATCAGGTAAATATTCAGACTAAAACCCATGGTGAAAGGAAACAGGCATCCACTTCCCTACTGATTCATTTTGAATCACTCTATGTAACCATAATTTTACTGCTTTATTGGTATAATCTGTTTTATGTTTCTGTTCTGTTTCATGACTGCAACATCAATTACAAAGAATAGTACCCCTGATCAAATATAGTAAAAGTTGAATTGCTTAAAGAGAATGGATTCTGTTTCTTCAATAAACTTTAGAGGTGACTAAAGTACCAGCTGATTCAGTAAAGAGATGTGCTGAGGGCAGTAATTCTGTCTGACAAGGTAATGCAGATACTATGTTTTCTAGATCTCTTGATCGTTCTTGTTATCTGTGGAATTTTTCACATGGTTATACATTACCTTCAAAGCATGGAGACCAAAATTAGGCTCGGTACTTCAGCTGTGCTCTTATCAGTGCAGTAGAATAACTACCTCACGTGTCTGTGTCTTGCACCCCAGTACGAGATTATCCCTTCTTCTTGGCAACAAGACTGTTAATTCATGTTCAGTGTGTGTCCAAAATAATATGCAGGTCCCTTTCCGTAGGACTAGTGTTCATCTTGCAGCACCCCTGCTCCACTGATGCAGTGGATGTTCTTATTCAAAGGAAGAAGCTTTGCACATATTTTTACGGGATTCAATCCTCTGTGATGAATATGTTAATTTTTAAAAAAATTTCTTTCTTGGGTAATGCATTCAGCAACACTTTCCATTCTTTTTGGTTTTCTTTCTTGGGCAGGTAGAACAATATTAGGATCTTATCTATCGTCCCTCTTGAGAATATTCATCTGAAGATATTGGCAGGAGTACACACTGCTATATATATATTTCTTAATACATTGCCATCCATTAACAAATATGTATGAACTATTTCATTAATATTTTACATTACATTTACAGCACAAGGAGCAATACACTGTGTTTAAACTTGCTCCTGTGGAGACCATTTCTGAAACAATCTTTGCAGACAGACATCAGAGACATTCTGGTACAGCCTCAGCCTGTATAGTGGGTTTTAAGAGCCATTGCTAGATGTTAGAGAACAAGTGTGACATATTGTTGTGCTTGTTTAATAAAGCCACAGAATAAATTCTGCTGAAACAAAAAGCCCCCATCTTTGAAATCCCTTTTAACCCAAACCATTCTATGACTCTACAAAAAGCTAGTTACACATCCCCTCCATGCAGGCTTACAGTAGGAGTTTTTGCAGTATTCAAACCACTCCTGTACTGCTTGATGTGTCTCACACCAAACTGGAATTCTTCTTGCAAAGAAAGGTCCCGCTTTAATCCTCTCCTCACACTAACACCCACCACGGGGGCATGGGGCAAGGGAACGCCGGAAGATGTCTTGAGTCTGACAGAGCAGAGCGGGTGCTTTGTTAGCAATTGTGAACTTTAAAAACTTTTAAATTTAAAACCCATCAGGATGCCAAACAGAGATATTTCCAAAGCTTTCATCAACTCTTTTTACAACTGCCCTCCTTCAACTTCCGTAATTTCCGTAAGAAAAAATCAGCATCAGTAACATTGGAGCAGCTGTACCATAATTAATCATATTCATGACTATCTGAGAATAAAGCAAATTCAACATTTCCAGCCAACATGAGCTTTTTGTCATTTGGCAAGATCAGATGAAAGTTAGACTGTGCCAGAAAAACCTTCAGCTTTTGGGGTTACTAACCCTTTGTTAGTTTAACATATACTGTTTCTGACTTACCTTCAAATTTAAGTGAAACTCCTCCTGTTATAGGAAGTCACATATAAGTATTTCTGGCAGTTTAAATTCATTTTGAATTAGTATTGAATAATATATACAGAAATTTCATTCATACCAAAAGCTAATTTCAAAATTAATTATGAAGAAGTCTGTTCAAGAAGACAGTGATTCAAGAGTCACTTCACAAAAACACCTGAAGCAAGAATAGGGTTAAAACTCCTTTTTGCCAAAAAAGAAAAAAAGATTTCTCTTTTCATTTCACATCATTTCACTTTTTCAAAACCTTTGTTTTCAAGAGAAAGTATTTGACTGCTTGAATCTTCTTGGTTCCTAATTTTTGCATCCATGTTTTTTCCTTTTTCTTTCTTGTATATCTTAAAAAATCATTTATTAAAGTTCTTTTTCTTTCTTCCTCCTAGAAGAAGTAAATGCACACCTTGTGAATAGATTGACTGATAAAGCCATCAATCAGTCTTAGAATGTTATAAATATTTGTGCAGAACTTTTCAGCATTTACTACTAATTAATATGTCATAAACTACAGGATTTAAAATTTACAAATAAAATTATAAATTATATAAATCAGATGCAGTTGCCTTTAACTGACAGTGAGAACTTACAGCTTAAATCCAGGCCTTTTTTCCCTTCCCTGACCAGTAAATGGTAATGTATTAAAACCATGTGAGTGATGAATAAAAATAATGCCTGGGGCTTCTGGAGGTTCTAAGTAATCTGCATTTCAAAAGAGACGGATGCCAGTCAACTGTATTTGTTTGAAGAGCAGCCAATAAAACAGACAGCACGGAAGAGATTTCAAGCAGGAATTACTGAAGATGCAGAGAAATGCCAGATTTTTTGTGACCAGGTAGTGGAATTGTTTTACCGGTTGCTACACACTGGTGCTTGGAAGAGATTAGGCGACTATAAAACCATGGGTCAAATTCGGGAAATTGTCATCTGACAATGCACAGTTCTGCAGACACACAGACAATCCTTTAGATTCACAACTGAATTTGCTCTACGATTTGAGTATGGGAGACTGGCTCTTATCTGGTCCCTCTTTTAATGCATCGGAGTGCCAGGTTGGAAAACAATAGCTTTATTGTGCCAGGCAGTGGTGATAAGAAAGCAAAAGCTTTTTGAATAGCTCTGGTTAATATAAACGTACACAGAGCTCTAGTTTGAAGCACAGTATAAATCAGTGATGTGCCAGCAGAATCTCCCAGGAGTTTATTTCAGAAACCTGCCCGGATATGGGGAAGAAATCCGCTGTAGCTGATGCTAAATAGTCTCTGCCATATGAAGGGCAATCTAAGAAGATTATAATGGCACAGTGAGTAACACTAAAAATTCAGGAAACATTGACAGCAAAGATTCTGTTGCTTTGTGATGACTCTTATTTAATCACATTTAATGTCTTGTGCACCCCATGTTTTGCCCACAGTGGCACTCTCACAGATGTGCTAGGCAACAGCCAAATAGATTTGGACAGATTTAGGAAGGGTTCTCTCAATTTCTTTTATCAGTTTCTGTTTGCAGTGATCACTGTGCAATTTTTGAGTGAATCCATTGACGATACCAGTAGAACTGCCTGTGCAGGTGAAATTAGGTGACTGCTTAACTCATCAAGTGGACAATACTCAGCGAATAAGGCTGGAGTATCTTGTAAAAAGCAGTGGAGGCCACATGCACAATGGGCAGATAAAATGCAGCTTCTTTATTAAACCTGGGGGTGGGTGAGCAGACCAGTATGTGGAGCTTCTGTTGCTCCCAGGAGCTGGGGGAAGGGTGATGAGTCACTCAGCTCTCTTTCTGCACATTCCTCAAGAGACTTAACAGACTCATATTTTTTTTCCACTGGCTATTTGTATGGTATCACCCTATGGCTCTAGTGCTGGTGCTCAGCCTGCTACTGGCAGGTTTCAGATTTGGGTCTGAATTTTCGCAACGTTCGCAATTCCGAGACTTTACTTTGGACTAATGTCTAGTGTGTGGGCTCATTTATTAAAGTATATGACTTGGATACTGTTGTTAATACAAGTATCAAGAATGCAGCCATCCAGGCACTGAAAGAAACTGATGGTCTGGCAGAACATGTGTCATTCAGAAAATCAAGTGCAGATGGAGGTGCTCTTCAACTTCATGAGTTTGCTTCTGAGTATTTTCTTTCATCTATGTCACTGCTGTTTTGTGCAGGATTCTTCAGAAGAAGTATCACAAAAAATGCAGTATACAAGTGTAAAAATGGAGGCAATTGCGAGATGGACATGTACATGAGGAGAAAATGCCAGGAGTGCCGTCTAAGGAAATGCAAGCAAATGGGCATGTTGGCTGAATGTATGTATACAGGTATTTGCATCATCTAGTTAGAGCGTGCATTAAATACTGTATTTGTTTGAGTTGTCTGCTTTTAATAATAAAGTTATAAAACACGTCATTTGGCAGGTGGAAGGTGTATTAAAGAAGATGCTGTGCCTGTGCATTCAAACCCTGTTGAAAGACAAATGCGCTTTTAAGCAGTGGGATTTCATTGGTGGTCAGGGATGCGAGGGCATAGGAGCTGAGAAAATGGTGAAGGAAGGTCAGTCCTGCACTGGATGACAGCTGTTAGTCTGCTTGAGTGGGAAGGAGAAGCATTCAGAGAAGTGAGTCTATGGGAGACTCCCCAGGAGCGCGGGGTTTGCATTGTTATAGAAGCCAGAGCAGGAAAGTCCTGGTGCTTTTCTTTCCTACTCTTTCTGGGGCTTCCCCTGTCAAGTTCTTGCTAGCCAAGTCCAAGTTTTGGCGCATAAACAATGCCATTTTCAAGAAAGGAGCAGGAGTGTTGCTCGCAGGCAGTTACTGTGGACTTGCCAAGTGTATGTTCCCAGACCTCACCCAGCAATGAGGGAAAGCGTGGTAAGGGCTAGCCCTTTTTTATAGTCTCATTAGCTTTTCTCATGGCACTATAGATTTTCCTGCCTTGCATATAGGCACATAGGTAGAACTCATAGATACACAAGTCTCCAGAAATTAACCCGATGGATTTTAATTATGTTTCATATTAAAAAAAATATTCTATTCAGACTGACAGTTTATAAACTTTATTGAGCTTCAAACTGGGTAACTTAGAACAATGAGGATATTGGAGTACAACTTTGAACATGTTTAAAGCTCCTCTTTGAGTTATTGCACTATTTTTGTAAGCTTTCTCCTGAAAACACTCTGTAAACATCTGGTCTTTTGCCTTCCATGAATAGGACTACAATTTATTTTTCTTGATGGCTCCAGTCACTTTAGCATACACGTATGTGTGAAACCAATTTAGGTTCATACAGGAAATTAATCTACTTGGAATTTTTAATATATTTCTATCCTTCAATCTGATCAGAAGATGATATAGTAACTGTTGGTTATATGAGAAACAATGAACTCCATCAATATTTCGAAGGTGTTGCCAGCATAATGTAATTAATCTTTCATTCTGCAAATTGAACAGGCTGCAGTGATCCTGAGATATTACATATTCTCGTGCAATACATAAATATATGAGCAGACCCCAGTCTGATGGAAGACTCGATGCGTCCTGCACTGTCAGAGGAAAATAACTTCCCTGTGAGCTCACCCCTGATCCATTGCTTCAAAATTTTGAGGATTCAAAGAGCTTGAGTCACTCAGTGCAGCAAAAAACCCAACAACACACTGCTGAAAAAAAAACAGGTCAGCGTAAATAATACTGACTGGGACCACATGAAAATTTTATTCTGGCCTATCATTTTCACAAGCTGGCATACGGGAAACAAAAGCCAGTGGGTGTCACTGCCATTTGACACTCTCTCTGCAATGGAAAGACGGGGTATCTTGTGTTGCTCATGACTTAACCATAAGTGTGCTCTAATGAACTGCAATGAGGATGTTTGGCGAGGCACTATTTAATGGCTTTGAAGTAGGAGTGTGTTGTATAATTGCTTTTAGTTCAAGGCAATCTAGGACAGTAAAACATGAAACTTCTAGTAGTATAGGGCATTTATTTGAAAAAATATGACTAGGAAATAAAAGGTTACCTTGAACTTTGTTTCACTTATGCATTTTGTAGGATTGTAATTGCAAGCTCTGTGGATTCTTTTTTCCCTCTGAACAAGGAGGTAAAGTATTATAAATATTTATGGCACAGCTACTTAACAATCTTTCTCCTGCACTTTATGCGCAAAATACAGACGGACCAAAATTACTACCCATCAATTTCAGTCATTTGCTGTCATTTTGGTCTAAACTGAAAGTTTCTTGGGTGAAATGTCTAGCTAGGGAAGACCCAGGTTCTGCCACTCTTCCTGGAATTTAACACCCATTGAAACCTAGCTATCTGTGAGGTAAAAAGTGAAGTCCTTTTTCACACACAAGTTTTTCAGCAGACTTAAATGGAGCCAGAATAAGATATCAAGGTAATACTCAGTAGCAGGAAGCATGAGAAAAGTCTGTCTTAGTGCTTAAGGCAAATGTAAAGCAAATTTTCCCTAGGAAGGCAATAGACCAGATCCTAAGCTGGTGAAAAACAGCACAAGCCCATTAACTGTACCAAAGGATGCACTGAATAATTTAGAAAAAGAAATATATGGTGCTGTGTGGCACCACAAATTACATGGCTTGATACCAATTATTATCTCCATCATTCCTATTCCCTCCTTTCAAGGTATTCTTTGCAGGTCTTATTTTAATCATGTAAATTTCCTCTTCTCTCAGCAGTTCAGGTAGGTCATTTTATATAGGGCTTAAACAGGAAATTAAAAATATTCACAACGAGATTCACAGGTTTCATGGTATCTTTCTCCACATCATATACTCATTGAATGAGCCTCTTTTCCTGCTCTGCATTTTTAAAGGTGAAGAATGGGAAGAATACTTGAATGAAGGAAGGAAAGAAAGAAAGAAAAAGAAAGAAAGAGAGAGAGAGAAAGAAAGAAAAAGAGAGAAAGAGAGAAAAAGAGAGAGAGAAAGAGAGAAAGAAAGAACGAAAGAAAATCCCGTGCTGATAGGTTTATTTTTAGATGAATACTTAGGTGTTTACTTTTTCATTTGTGATTTCTGACTGTCTTCCACAGATTGTGTAGCACACCTATTGTTCCTTTCTTTTGTTAGCACAAGAAAATTGATAGTTCTTACGACATCTACACAAGGATGCTCCCTGGTTCAAGGTACTGAAATGTAGTCTAGAACAAAAACACCTAAACAAAAAATCCCAAACCACAAATGCAAAAATCCTTTTATTAGGGCAAGTGAAACTCCATAATAAAACCAGGGCTTTATGTAATTCTCTAATACAATGAAAAGCAAAATAACAAGACCAGCTGGGTAACTTCTTATATAAATACATTTTAAAGGTAGGTTTGCCAGTCTGAGTTACTTCCGAGTTAACGTTTTCAGCTGTTGGTCTACCTGTGTAGTGACGCAGTAATGGCCCAGAGTCCCCTCTTCTGAGTGAGTTTTCTTTCCAAAGATTCTGCACAACAGACCTAATATTGCTTAAAGATTATTGAAAATATCCAAGGCTCTTTGTGTAAGAACAGCTGCACCTCAGTTACTATTCTTGATCAGAGCAAAAGAGCATTATTTTGATGGCACTCTTCCAGTTGTTCCTATTTATTGCACTTTGGTTTAGGTCTTGGAGCACAGGAAAGTCTTTTCTCTTGTATAAAACTAAACTGAAGGCACAGTCAGGCATTCTCCCATCACTGATGGGTTTTTTGCCTGTAAGAATAGATCAGAGCTGGTTCAAAGCAAGACCCCTGACATGCTCAGTGTGTGGATGCTGGGTTAGCAGAACCAACTGTATTGCTCTGCAGATGAGCTCCATATGGGCTAGACTATTCATAGTGCGTACCTAGCTTGTCTCATTAAACTCACATCCAAAGATAATGACGCATTCAGGAGATGATCTGCACAGGTAAGCGGGGTTGTTAGTGTAAAGGGCATTCATGGGCATGTTTATGTACCTCTTGAGTGCCTCAGGCAAATATAAATTCATATACAAACTCTTTGCGTTGCATTATGTGTCCTAGGTCTCTTAACAGAGATACAGTGCAAGTCAAAACGGCTACGGAAAAATGTGAAGCAGCCCCCAGACCACACAGTCAATGAAGACAACGAAGGCCATGATGTGAAACAAGTAACATCTACAACTAAATTATATAAGGTAAGAGAATTCTTGTAATAGTTCATACAGTAGTGGTGATGTTTGATTTTTGTTAAATGCATCTAGTACAGTGAACAAAGAGTGTTGAAAACTCTCTGGAGCTACCTGTATTAATTAAAACTCCATCTTCCACCAAGTCAAGGAAATACTTTGAGTGTTGAAGTAGTTCTGATAAATTTTTAATCAAAACTCTGTAAAGCATGTGTAAGATCCATGCAGTATTTTTTCTCTGGTACATATATCACATATAGTGAGGTGTGATATTAAAACTCTAACATACCTAATTATTTGTTAAACATTTCCTTATTTCTGATAATTAACCACACAAACCCATGCAGTTTAAAAACATTATACACCTCACTTCTGTACACTTCTATAAAAACCTCAGTGACAAGCAAACCTCTTATCTCCTCATTTCTCCAAATGGTGAAAAATAGATGTATAGATTTTGCCTAAAGCAAGAGATGCTACCTCATTACTATGACTGCATTTCATGATGGGCTTTTTTTTTTTTTTT